>JANHZT010005811.1:51046-62527 GCA_032468215.1 Stegonotus admiraltiensis | reverse complement strand
CTTTGTATAAATATACAGAAGTATGAAGGCTATTGCTTAATGCATTGTAAGCCACCCTGAGTCTTTGGAGAAGGGCGGCATATAAATAAAATAAAAAAACAAAAAAACAAACAACAGCAAGTCGATTCTGAAACTAGGAGGATATTGATTTTCTGCTCTTGTTGACGAGTACAACATGGCAAATATTTAGCCTGGAGTACTTACAAACTCTCTGGTACTTCTGTAGCTGGGGGACTTAAAAGGCAATCTGATCTAACTTGTCTTGAGAATATGGCAATTTTAGAACTTTTTTTGGCCTCGGGACCAAATTATGCCTTGAATTGAGTCCATCAAAACAGCTACTTACTGTAATTGCCAATAATAATATGGAGGAGGAGAAAGAGGATTTTTCTGGCTTAACGCTAGAAACATCTCAACCCAAGTATTTTTTTAAAATTATGTACATTTCTTACAAATTACAGCTACACTGGCTCATTTAAGGAGTAGGGAGAGAGGACTGACTTAAATCCACAGCAAATATCCCAACTGGGATCATAGCTATTTTAATTTTGGGAAAGCTAGTGTTGTAGGTATTCTGTAGCATTATTAGTGGTTAGCTAGATCTGAGATTTATGTGTGACAGATTCTTATTAGATTCATATATGTTATAGTAACATTTTTTTCTGAAAACATACAATCTTAGCATAGTTTTTACCTTACAATTTTACTGCAACTTACAAGGTACTGGATGCCCTCTAGTGGTAACAACTTGCCATGTCTTATAATCATATTTCCCCAAGCATTTCTTTAACCGTTTGCGCAAATCCTTTGAAAAAGGTGTCTTTGAATGCATAGGAGCACATTACAAAGCATCTCTTTTTCAAATGGTAAACCAGTGTTTCCAGGTAGTGAAAGCAGTCTTGTGAACCTTAGGAAAAGACATGTGTGTCTTAACCATTTGTAAAAAGGTTCAGGATTCACACACACCCCTTTGTGCCTTAAGAAGAATTTGCATAACTCACAAGTATTCTACAAGAAAGTGACTGAAGTATTTGGATCTTTGCCCAGGATTCTTTGACGTATTCAAAGAACTGGCCTCCTTCCATAAAGACTATTTAGTAAGAGATAAAACTGGAAGCTTATGTATATTTAACCACCATGTGATTTATTTAACTGCAATAGTTTGCTTAATAACTTTGGGAAAGGTGGCCATAAAATCAGGCAAAACTCACTTAACAACCACCTTGCTTAACAACAGTAATTCTGTTCCCAATTGTGGTTGAATATCAAGGACTCTTTGTATGTATGTATGTACGTACGTACGTATATATTATATGTCCATAATTGAATTCTGTAATCTATTCATGTCTGGCATTTAAATACCCCCCCCCCCATTTTCCAGATATAAGTCCCTAAACTCTGCCAATTGGTTATATTTTTTTCCTATGACAAAATTGCTACGCCTTTTCTCTCATGCTTATTAAACTGATTACCTATTGTTTAGTAATATTTTAGTTGGTATGTATTTACACCTGGACTACTGCACACAACTGATTTCTAACATTTCCACCTGTTATCTGCTTTTCATTTTATATTCCGCTTCAGTACATTTGTCTTTATTCCTACATTACTTATGTAACTGCAATGTACCCTGGATGTTTGTTAGTTTTAAAAATTATACATTGTATTGCCTGATTTTCACATTTACAGCTTTATTTCCATTCAATTTTAACTTTTACTTTCATAATTTTATTTCTACTTTGCTCTGTGTATTACTGTGCTACATTGTTCCAGCAGCTTATTTTTAATAGATACTTTGAACTCCAGCTTTATTAATACAAAATTTGACCAGAGTATCTTAAAATATTTCAGCGATAAGACAGTACAACAGGAGAGAGGTATTTCTCAAAGAAACAGTTGTTAGAAATTTCCTGAGCTTCAAGCAATTTCATCTGCTGATTTTGAAAGAGCAAGAGATATATTTTCTTAATTGGCTTCCATTTGCTGGTAAAAATGAATTATAAAGTAACAAGCATTCGTTGTATTTTTAATTGGCACACAACTTTAAAAACCAATCACTAAACTGTTGTCCTAAAACCCTGAAATATGGTTTTATTATAAGAAGTGATAAAACCTGAGAAGCAATTCATAGCAATCTGATATCTTTGTTAAGAAACAGATGATATAAATGGATTGATTGCACTTTATTGATTTCCTTGTTCCTACAGAGCTTATAATTTGGATTTTCAAAAGATGTTCTCTTTACATTATTTGCATCTTCCTGATTTGCATCTTTCAACTTGAAAACCTGAGATTTTATAAAGCACAGCTTGGGAAACTGGATGCCAGGAGCAAATCCTCATTCCTATGCGTATTTTTCTGACACGGGTTCCCACCTAGCTATGCCCAAATTAGAATAGGGATCTACTGATACAACCTCTTTATGGCAGAATGGGAGAGGAGCAGTAATAAATACATGATTCACTCACAAATGCGCATCTCTAGATTGAATTTTTATTCTCCATCTACATCAGAGAATGAAAACAAACACTATTTCACTTGGGGAAACAACAATATCAGCGCAAAATCTGGCTGCAACCCCCACCCAAGATATTTGTCTATTTTGAAAAGATTGGTTGAACATAAGTCATCCTAACCATAGCTGTTCCACAGTAAGGCTTATATCAAGTATTCAGGTTGTGAATATTAAATACATCAGGCAATCAATCGCTTCACCTGCCTTAAGGCATTTGAAAACCATCTTTGTCTCTGCAGTGCTCATCTGATCATTGAATTTATTTTTTTGCTGTCCACCTGTAACGTATTTAGTGTCTAACCCTTAGAAATCATGAAATACTTTGAGTTGGTCAGTTATGTCCTTCCGTTAGAAATGCTGCTCCCTGGAAAATAACGAAGCTGGAAACACCATCTACTTCAATTTAACTGACTCCCACAACAACTATGTCTAAGTCTACAATATGACTTCCTAAAAAAAAGTTTGGCATCAATCAGAAGTGGATTTCAGCACATCCACCAAAAAGCCCGATAGATCAGATAAGTTTATATGGGGCTATGGAAAACATGTCTGAAGTATCATGGGATACTTATTAAGAAAAGCAACTGAGTCAGATCAGCACGTCTGAGGTATTTGATGTACTTCCTCCTGCAACTTCAAACTGCCTTTTTCTTTTGCAGACAGCCAACGAACAGCAAACTCATGGATGCTGTATCATCCCTTGGACAACTCATAGAAATTCTGCAGCTAACACACAATTCCATCTGCTGTCTAACATCTCCCGGCACCACAAAGATTCTTAAGGGCTGTTAGTGACCAATAATAAAAAATAAATAAATGAAAATACTTAGAATGCACCATACAAACAAGAGATTATCTTGTTCTACCTGAATCTTATTATACTGTGCACAATGCATTTTCATTATCCTGAGATAGATACTACCATGTTTTTACCTGGTATGGTAAGCTAGGAGGACTGTATCATGTCACACAGGTGATCTCACAATTCTGCTATAGGAAGAGGTCTACGTTTTTCCTGACTATTCATCCAATTACCTACTAGTGGCTCTCCTACATATAATTTGTTTCACAAAACAAAGTTAAGTCCTGTAAACATTTATATTTAGCTAATCGTATTTATCTAAGTAGTCCTTGGGTGTTAATCGGTTGTTGGTGCAACTCTTCCTAATTTTAGAATGCTTATACCTGAAAATAGGATAATAAAAATGTATGTTCTCCACATTTGGAGATGGGAGGAGAATCATAATAGTTTATTCTCAGCTTAATGCACATCAGAAGATCTAGCTTAATTTTCCTATTAAGATATAGACCTATATATAATAATTAAACACAAATGATGTTTCAAGTTTTACAATTGTTTTGTCAAAGGCATCTTCCTAGTGCTTCTAAGGAAAACAAAAACAGGCCACTATGAATGTTCTACTAGAAAACAAAACTAAAAAGTAGCAGGATTTGTTGATAAATTAATAAAGGCTTTATCTCCACAAAGCTGTTCAGTTATGGCACAAGTGATAGAGGTGTTTGCAAAGCACCAGCCAAGGTTTAAGGTTAATCACTCTTCCTAAAGGCATTCATTCCACAAGAACCAATCTACCAAATTCTTATTCTACTACAATTGTAACATACATCTGGAATTCAGTCACTCATATTGGACATTTCTGATGCATTCAACATTTTTTTTTGGTTTTGAGTATAGGACCCATAGTCATATCCTTCATGTTTTAAGACTGTTACAAATCTGAATCTTTATTGTTCTGAAATGATAGAAACTTAAGACAAAAACCTCCAATTTTCAGTCTCAGAAGTGTGTGGTTCAATGCCCTTTTCATGTGTAACAAGGCTTCCTTTAAAAATAAAAGGAAAAAAAATGACTAAAGTTCATAAGGATGTGAACGCAATCCTTGGTTTTGAATCAGTGTTTGTAGATTGGGCATCGCAAGATCCAGCCTTCTCTTCACAGCTGCTCTTGCTATGATGCTTGGCGATCCTTTTGCCATTCCACAAATTCATCAAGGAGAACAGGCCCTGGGAGGGAGAAATGGCAATTACAAACTGCATTACTTCAGAGGAAATTCAGACTTTCTGGCAGCGGCAAAGACAACATATTCCAAAGTGGATGATCAATCATTCTTTTAATTAATTTGTGGTGCTTTTATGCCACTTCATTTTGACTCTAGGAGACCTAGGAGTTCTGTAAACAAGCAAGAAAGCAATCTACTATCGTTACAACCTTAAGGCAAGACATTTTTAAAAATCTAATGCTGAAAATTAAGATTTTTTTGACAACAGGTTTGTGATTTATAAGCAGGCCTAATGAAGAAATGTGTCCTAATATACAATTTAGACTTTTCTTCCCTCATGGTTAAGACATATTCTTTGTATTTTTGCAGAGCCATACAATGTTAGCTTAAAATATGTTGACATATAACTATGTTAGTTTTATTTTAAAAAAAAACAGCTGAAGCAGAAGGCAACACAGGGAAAGAATTCTTGAAACAATGTTCTACACAGTGTACTACTCCATAGAGAAAGCATGAAAAATGGACATTAATGACAATTCTAACCAAACTTTTATTGACTCTACCTCATGTTTTTTACCAATATATAGTACTCTGCAACTACACTGCCAACCTTTTGCTACTGGTAGCAGAGTATTTTTTTTAAAAAAATACTAGGATTGGAAAAATGTTTGGTATTTTTATTTTAAGCAGATAAAAAAGTAATACTTCAATTTAAGGAAGAAATAGGAACACAATAAACCTTCTTTTTCCCAATTTTTACTGCTAAAAATGAACCATAGTACAATTTATCCACTTCAGAATTAGGCCCTGTCCATGAATTTGAATTGGAACTTCCATTAGTAAATGTTCAGAATTGGTGGCAACTATATACACATATTTTGATTATAAGATGACATATGGCCTCCTGTGAACAGAGATTATTAATCTTTCTGGCTTTCCCCCTCCCTCTACAAGTAGTGACAAGTAATAATATTTTTTGTAGAACAACCCTGCAACAAGATTTATCAGGGGGGAAAAAAGGCCGAAGACAAAGTTTATGCAAAAATTGCAGTAAGTCAGCTTGCAGAATAAGAGCTACAGATAGACAGGAACGCTCTACAATAACATTTATAAAATGAATGTCCTCTTTGCTGGAAAACTCTTGAGCCACTTATTCCTCCAATAAACCCAAGGTAAGTTAGAAAATAGCAAGCATTTTGATACTATATTCTTCAGTTAAAAGATTTATTTCACCTGACATTTGAGAAGAAACTCATTTTCTCACTCTATGCTTTTCCTTAGGAAAAGAATTACAATTATTTGTCTGTCTCTATCCACCCACTCCAACCAAAACCTACAAAAAATATAGATTATTAAGAAGGTGGTGGGATTTTAATTAAATGCCATAAATGAAATGGAATACAGGTAGTTCTTGATTTACAACTATACCTGGCCTGAGCATTATGACTAAGTTGTGGGGGTTGTTTAAGCAGGCCACCATGAGACGACATCCAAATTTTATTACTTTTGTGGCAGTTGTTAAGTGAATGGTGTGGTCTGATAAGCAAATATGACAGTCATTAAGGCTGTTGGGTGAACCCACTTTTATCAATAGCCAGTTTTTTTGCTAGAAGTAAATGCTATAAACTGACAAAAAAAAAAGGCAAAAACCGAGGTCTCAGGATACTGCAGACAGACATAGTTGGTTGCTGAGTGCCAAAAATGCAATCATGTGACCATGGCCAGGTGTGTGAATGACCATTTTAACATCAAAAACAGGTTATAAGTAGTTCTAGGGAGGACCATGGTAACTTCAAATGATTGCTAAGCAACTTATGTGAAGATTACCTGTATCTAGATTCTTTTCACTCAGTTCAGGTTTGGGCACAGAATAGAAGCTGCATTGATTTCTCTGTGGATTTTTTATAAATTTAGTATTATTTTTTGTCAGGACTTGGCTAGGAGCATGAAAGGCTCTATT
The DNA here is from genome assembly GCA_032468215.1 of Stegonotus admiraltiensis. NCBI lineage: Eukaryota > Metazoa > Chordata > Lepidosauria > Squamata > Colubridae > Stegonotus > Stegonotus admiraltiensis. The sequence continues at coordinate 56,031 of JANHZT010005811.1, read as the reverse complement.
TGTCTTATCAGTGGTACTCAATATCATCAACCATGGTACCTTTTCAGCTTCCTCCAAGGATTGGAGGGTCAGGGGCACTGATTTGCACTGGTTCTACTTCTTAAATAGATGTGCCAACTGGGAGGAAGGGTCAGTTCTGACATTCTCTAGGAATCAGCTGTCTCTTTCCTCTTCATTAACATGTGTAGGAAAATGCTAACAGAGATACCCTACTTGTCCACTAGGATAGTCAGCTGCACATCTCTATGCTGGATAAGACTACAGATATCAGAGAAATCTTGATGACGTGTTTGGAGGCTCTGGAGGGGAAATGGTGTGAATTTGAACCCAACAAGCTGGAGTTGTTATCTGACCAGAAATTGTAAAACTGCTCCAGTTTTAACTTCGGATGAGACAACTTCCTCCCCAAAGGAGCAAGTCCTTCCAGACTTAACATCTACTATTGAATTTTCAGGTAGAAGTCATGCCCAGGGTAAGGAAGGGGATGAGAATTCAATAGGTTTGGGGTATAATTAGAAGTGCTGCTTTAATCTACAAAAGCCCTATCTAGTTTATCTTCCAGGTATCTTCAGGACCACTTCTTCTAGGTGGAAGTAATCTAATCAGCATGCTTGCTTATTTATTTAGCATATGGCAAAAATGTTAAAAAGCACATCACAATTACATTTTCAATAAGCAAATATGAAACTACCCTGTTTTCCCCAAAATAAGACATCCCCTGATACTAAGCCCAAATAGGATTTTAAGTGCATGGCAATAAGGCCAAGCACTTATTTCAGGGTTCAAAAAAATACAGGACAGGGTCTTATTTTCGGGGAAACACAGTATTTACTCTATTTAGTGTGCTTGCTGTTCCTGATGCATATGAGTTAAAAGGACAGAAAGCCTGTTGCTCTAGGCCACCTCTAAAGTGTAGCTGGCATCTACTTTGACATCTTTCCAGAAAGTTACTAAATCAGGACCTTTTAATTGTAATTTATTGCTATATAGCTTAGGTTGCTTGTCATGGTTATCACTACTATTTTTTTATTCTATGAATACTATTTCTTCTTGCTTTATTGACTGGATTTTATTGTGATTTTGATTTATTTATACTATAAATTGTCAGTTGATTAAATTCAACTGTATAGAAATATAATAAATAATAATACACACATGCAGCTATTGAAGACCAAGACATGTGCAAAGTAATGCATATGTATAATTTAAAGATTTTATCATCTGAATGGAAGGCAACAAGGACTTGTTAAATATCATATGAACATATTTGAAAAGGAAATGGTACGAGGTGATGCTGCAAAACAAATACCAGCCCAGCATATCAAACCACAATATTACCTAGTCATGAAACACAGGCAAGCAGAGTCCCATAATTCAAGAACATTCAATTCATACACCATCCTAGTACAGTTACTCAATATTGTGTTGGGAATGCCATTGTTTTTTGACTGATTCATACAGATACCAAAAAAAAAAAATCAATTAAACTAGACTTTTAAAGCTTTGTATATCCTGAAGCACCACAGAAATGAGTATGTTCAATAAGTACAAAACTCCAAAAGGCGATTAAAATGAGATGCTAATTCAGATTAAATTTATTCTTAAGGCATCCTGCACAACTATATTCTCCCTATTGTAGAAAACTGAAGAAGTTTAAGAATATCTTTCATTATAAATAGCAATAGTACTTAAGATTTCTATACCACTTCACAGGGCTTTACAGCCCTCTCTAAGTGGTTTACAGAGTCAGCATATTGCCAACAATCTGGGTCCTCATTTTACCCACCTCGGAAGGATGGAAGGCTGAGTCAACCTTGAGCCAGTCAGAATCGAACTGCTGAACTGCTTGCAGCTGAAGTAGCCTGCAGTACTGCATTTTAACCACTGCGCAACCATGGCTCTTGGATAGGTAAAAATAAAATATATACCCATACATCAAAACATGCTGATCAGCATATATGAAACATTTTTGTCTAACAACATTAACTGAGTCAGATGCTATTATTTTTATATATGATCTCAACACTGTATCCCTCTAGAGGATCTAAATAATATCAATGAACAATATTGTATTAATCTGAAAAAAATGTTGAGTTCCAAGCTCAATCATTATGAGTATTCCAAGAATGAAATAAAACTTGGATCTCTGAGGAGGCATCACTTTGTGTTCTGACTGTTCTGAGTACTGCAATTTAGTTGTTATTTGGAGGCTTGTGACAAGGCTGCTATATATTATATTTTGCCCAGCCTAAGCAGTACAATTTATTGGCTTATACTACACCTGTTAAGGGAAAGAAGTTTTAAATATTGAGAAGACAAAAGCAGTAAATCACAAAGCCAAACAAAATTATAGCTGCATTTTTTACCTCTTACACCTGCATTACCACCCTTACCTTTTTAAGTTTGCTATAGTTAGTGGTTTCCTTCTGTGTTGTACTGTGTTTCATTTTGTAGATATGTAACTGTATGTGTCAATGCTAGTTTCAGTGAAACAGAAATGTCATTAATGTTGGCAAGATGGTTATGTTTTTAGTAAAATATTGGAACTGCTTGACTTTTTAAAATGTGTGCGCAAGTTATACTTTGTGCATGCATGTTTTCACATTATCATAAAATCATTAATCAAATGCGACTCATCTAAGCATCAGTAACCATCTTATTTTCTGCAGCCTGAAACCATTCCAAGTGCCAGCAAAAATACCAGGAAAGAAAAGTCCAGTGGCTCTACAGAGTTGAATTTGGCAAGAATGGTAAAAAACGAGAACGCAAACAAACCCAGTAGTGCTTACAACACTGACCAAGACAATGGTTTCTTTCAAAAAAGAAAAAGAAAAAGAAAAAGAAAAAGAAAAGAAAAAAAACAGTAAAATTTTAGAGTTGTTTTTCCAAAGGTACACTGAACAGTCAAGCTGCAGCAACTTTTGTTTCCACTTACATGCTACAGCAAAGTCTTTTAGTGTAACATTACAAGCAGGGGTGTTTTGTTCCAAACCTGAAATAAAACGTATGTCACACAAACCTCTATAATTCTACCCAAACCTCCTATTCATGTTTTTTGTTTTTATATGAACGTTACTGTTTCAATTTCTTTTGAACGCTAATGAAAACTGAAACTTGCAACTGAAACCCTTGAAAAATAATGAATATAGAATACTCACATGCCCCATCTTCATCGTAGTTGCTAAGATCTGCATGGACAGTTCTACTGAATTCTAACACATTGTACCACTGATCTTTGTTAATTACTTTGTATTTTGACTGCTGCAGAAAAATAAGAAAAGGTATCATACATTACAAGAATTATATACTTTTTTTTAAAAAAAAGGTTACAGCGTATCAAGAAATGCTTGAAGAAAAAGTAAGCTCCCATGTGAATTTAATCTAAATCTATTTAAAATAGATTTCTATTTTAAATTGCCAATTATCATTGATTTTATTTTGAAATAGATATTTGACAGAGAATAATTTACTAAAATGCATAGATTTGTTCTGAAATACAAAACGTGTATTTGAAATCTGAAATCATGAAAATTAAAAAGCATAAAAATTTGCAGAGCACAGCATAAAATGTGTGATGGTGGTTTAAAATATCAAGAGAGTTTGGTATTTTTCCTAATGCATTCCTACCTCCAAGTATTGGTAAAACACTGAAAACAGTGGCCATGTCCTTCCAAGAAGTAGTGCTAACATAGATTTCGCTGTGTCAATATCAAGACTTCGCTGATCTTTATCCTATACAGGTTCAAAAAAGTGCAATTTAGAAAATGAATAAATGCACAATTAAAATTATTTTCTTGGATGATTCACTTACCCTTGCAAAGTCAAATGCATATCTGTAGATATTCTTAAATGTTGAAATGTCATTCAGTTGGGATCGCAAAAAATCAAATTTACTTTGTAGCTTTTCTGTACCGTCACATCTTAAATTAAACAAAGTAAAATAGTTATATGTCAAATATTTGGGGAAAGGAAATATTTGGTATGATTGAATATACAGGTTATTAGACTCCAGGGATTTCAAGCTCGTGTCTCCCCAAGTCATTTTCTACAGCCTACAATGTCCCTAATCTTATCTTTGCTTGACATCGAATCAGAAATTCTTTATTGTTTAGTACATTTCAACGTATTATTTCTGAATTTTGAGCACTTCTCAAAAGACAAAATGAAAATGAATGGATAATCTCTATTTAATTATGATCTGGATTTTATATATCGTATTAGATGTGTGGCTAACCTGGGTTAGGGTAAGGTTTTTTAAATTTAATAAATTTATGTTTAATGGCAGTCTGTGATATTTTTCATTTTCTAAATTTCTGCCTCAACAGACCCTTTTGCTTTAGTGTATGAGAAGGCTTTAGTATTCAGGCCCTGCTTTCTGCCTTTTTTCAAGTTCAGGGGAATATTAATTAATCAAATACAGAAAATGGAGCATTTTCCCATGTATGAAATCATTCTCCCTTTCTGTTCATTAAAATTTGCAATTTAATGGTAGCTTTTAGAGGAGATCTGAAGGTTACATACAAGACATGGGGGGAGGGGGTAACACAATTAAAAATTAAAAAAAACTTTTTTTTAAATTGAAAAAAATTAAAGTTGTTTCAAATGCTTCCATTGTATAAATGGATACCCTGAGAATAACCCTGGGAAGCTGCTCCATTCAGAACACTCTAGGAAGTGCAAGAGCTCCAGGATCCCAATATGTAGCCAGAAATGGCCAATGGATCCCACCCTGCAGCCTTCAGTACCGTAAGTTAACTATAACACCAAAAATAAAAGATGCTCTTGCTTCAACTGATGATGTTACCTAGTTAGGATAACGAAATGTCTGCAAGAAAACAAACACGCTCAGAGCGCACTAAGGACCCCTCATTTCAACCCTGTTACATTCGCCTTTACAATAGTGGCCACAATTGTGGAAACCTTTTGGGAAAAGTGTATTTTCTAAAACTAGCTAATAACACCACTTTTTTTGGGAGTAGTACCAT
>JANHZT010005811.1:24161-36658 GCA_032468215.1 Stegonotus admiraltiensis | reverse complement strand
GATCAGGAGGAAATGAGGATTTTGCAGTAACCTTCCCCTGGAGTGGGGAGGGAATGGAGATTTTACAGTATCCTTCCTCTCCCATGCCCACCAAGCCATGCCATACCATGCCCACAGAATGGGTAGTAAAATTTTTTGAATCCCACCGCTGGAGAGTGGGTACTATGTAAGAGAAGCCTCTTCTGGATCACAATACTTGAAGTTCTTTGACCTACAGAATCTACAGTAGACCCTCTGCCAGCATGAGTGAGGCAGGCTTGTTCTAGCAGGACACAATGTTTCATCAAGGGGGCTGGACCTATGCCATTAAGGGATTTAAAGATCATAACCAGCATATTGAACTGCACCTGGAAGCAGGGTGGTAGCCAGTGTAGTTTGTGGAGCAGAAGTGGAATATGGGCCATTCTAGGGACCCCAAAGATTGCTCAAACAAAGTTTATTAAACAAATAATCGTCAAATAAAAAATTTAATGAATAATGATCAAATAAATAAATAAAATTTATCAACAAAGCTGAATGTTTAATTCACAAGTCTCCACCCACCTTCTACATACATGGACAGCCTCTCAGAATATTTTACCAAAGTCTTACTGTCTGAAGAATTCTAGAAGTTGACGTGCAGAGATCTTTTGTATCAGGGAGGGCTACATTATGATATCAAAATTATATACTGCTGCATTGCTTCTGTTTTTATGCACACCATAAATCACAAAGCAGTCTATAGTTATATATATGCTGGATTCATACAATCAGTTATAATAGAACTGAATTGTGTACAGATGGGCCTTCCTTCATATAGTATTGGTTTTTATTAAATTGTAACCTTTGCTTGAAAACATATCTTCATGAATTTCTATAAGAAATCAACATTTTACATATAGATAATGACATTTGAAGAAATGTTTCAATAATACTTTTAACTCTTAATAGAAATCAGGATGTTTGCTGCTATCTGAACTTTTTAATTTTTGTCCTTATTAGGATATTGATAAATAATAGTGGCATTTGCCATACTTAACTTGCAGTTAGATTAACAATAATGTGTACTTCCTGAGATCAGCATAAATCAGATGTGCATGACCACTAATCTTTTTATGGCATAGCAGAGACTGAGGCAGAGCTCAAATTTGGGCACTCAAACATAATTTTGTTACTTTAATTAAGAAATTTTCTCCTCATCCCTCACCTCCAGCTGTCCCGTTTTTCTCTATCAAAACAGAGCACAGAGCACAGACTTTCCCAGTGTCATAACAGACTTTTCAGCCAGCATCCTTATTTATTTTGGAATTGTTTGGAGCTGACAGGAACCGGCTAAGGAAACAATTGCTCTTTTACTCATTGTAGTTAGGTTGAGGTGAATGGGCAGGTTTGTCATAAGATAGTTTGAAACACTGAGGCAAATGAGAATGAACTGGGAAGGACTGTAGGGAGTTGAGGGAAGTCATGCTGAGTATTTGGAAAAATGGATGGCAGACAGTATGTACCATAATAACATTTACATAGAAATGTTTCCGAATCATTGCAGCCCTAATATATTTGCTCGAAATTTTTAATTATGTATCACGCTTCTAGGATTATTACAATTTGGACAGCTTATCTTTATTTGAGGTTGTGGATTTAGTGGAGACCACACGGGACATTGTTGATGATGTCTGGAGGCAATCCGATCATGAGCCTTTTCCACAGTCGCGCATGAAGAACCTTTTGGATGTCATAGGTAAAGTTCTGGACAAAAAGCCCTCCTGAACAGTTGGATAACTTGTCTTTTTGATAACTGTCTGACAAGGGAAAGTTACATGGAATAAGTTATTTGAATTTTTATTATTGTTTAACTTCCATACAATCTTAACAATTTCTATCAGCCAAGATGAAGCATCTCATGAGCGTTGAGGATGCTAGATTGGTTTTTAGCATTTGATATTTTGAGCCATCAAATATTGTTACACTGCCTAATTTCTCTTGGTGCAAATGATACCACATTCCAGGGTTTTATTTATGTCACAAAGCTTTTCTGTTAGGAAGAAGGGTTTTGTTTCCTAACTTTTCTTTATCAGTGGTATTCCTGAGATCAAATGGCAAGGCTTTTCATTAACTTCATAAGCACTTCCTTTGGGTCCTTCCCTTTTTTCCTTCCCTAGATTATTTATCACACATATGCTGAAAACTCTGGGTCAATTCTTCTGCCTTTCTTCTGAATGGCATAGTATGGTCATCCATTTTTGAGTCCCATCTCAAAGCGAACATGAACCAGCTTGAGATATATCTTTACCCATCCTCACTTGTTTTTAAGGCTGGCAGCTGTAGGACTCCTGGATAGAAAGAAGCTTAGGATTCCAAATCAATGATGGGTTTTCTTTAAAGGTGTTTATAGACTGTCAATTTCTTATCACCAAATGGCCCAAAGGCTGGTTCATACTGTGATTTGTCTTGTGTCTAGATTTAACAGCAATCTTGTGGCCTTCTTACTTAATGCCTGCCTCAGCTGCCTGATCTGAGTATAGAATAGTCCTGCTTGTGCTGTTGTAGATCTCTCCCAAACAACTCCTATTTCTATTATGAATCCCTATTTTGGTTGAGTATTCATAAAAATTACAGATACAAGTTGCTATGCAGACTCATTGGATCATACATATGTAAGCATATATTTGTTTGGAAAATTTGTTTGTGGCTTGTGCCTGACCCTGTCCTTTAGCCATGGTACTTCCAATTCTAACAAACCACCTTTGAGAAATTTCCTCATTTAGATCCAGCCCTCTGGAAACAAATCATTACGATTACACCTGAAGTTTGATTGATCAAAATATTAAAGGAAAGGAAAGCTTTCCTTTTTATGAGCTCTTGTAAAGGTGGTTTAATTTTTTGTGTAGTTAAATAATCTAAATTTTTATTTAGATATAGGTGCCAATAATTGCATTATACACACAAATGCCTTGCGATTTGGTTTGTAGGGATTACCTCGGTATAATGGATATATTAAGAGGCATGTTTTGACGCAAATGTAGTCAAGAAAAAGTGTGCTTTGCCAAACAAAATACAAATAATTGAAAGTACAGTTAGTTATCTTTATTTGCTTGTATGATTTTTAGCTGGCTCTCTTGGAAGATTTGTTCAGAAGAAGTTAGGTACTTTAAACCTATGGGAGGATTCGTTTCACACTGTAAAAGAGAATCTGAAGGCTGGCATCATTATTTGTGAACAGTGGGTTGCAGCTTGTGACCATCTTACAGGACAGTTATGGCAGCGTTATACCCCACATATATGGCGAGGAGAGAAATACATCCCTGAAACACTAGGAAAACTTGGCAAACGTCTTGAAGAGGTATCTGTTTTGGTTTGTTTTAGGGATGTGACGTCTAGGGAAAAGTACAATCTGAGGGCTTTTGAATATGATGTTTTCTAATGGAAGAGACTGTAGTATTTGCTTTTTAGATACAGAGCTATAAAATTCAGGTTCTTGGTTCTTTAGTTAAAGGCTCTCTGATAATAGCTATAAGTAGATGATAGGGGTCTTCAATTGACTTTCTTGTATGTTTTCAAAACAAGCTGGGGACATGATGATACGTTTTTAAATTTCCCAGTTTATAAATTCCCAAAATTGCTGTTTGTTTCCAAACTTTGGATAGGGTTATATTCAGTAAAAGATATATTGTATTTCTCACTGTGCAGTTTGAGATTTTTTTAAAAAAAGTATGTATGCATGTCAGAATTAAGAGGAAGGAAAAATAAATATCAGAGAAAAAGAAACAGGGTATTTATTTCAGTCTTACCATCCTGTTATTTAGGAAAAAAGGTTGCCCATTTCTGATAGAATGAATTCTGAAGCTATGGATAAAAGAACAATATGAGATGAAATGTGTAAATAGTTTGACAACAGTATAAGGCAGCTTCACGTATTTGCAGACGAATGAAATAATTTTGGATAGAGTCAAACTTTTAGGAAATGTCTATAGTAAAATATCTCCACTTTTACAAATCAGAAATCTGCAATCCCTGTATAGTATCTCTGAAAAAATAACCCAAGGTAATTTAAGAGGAAGATTTTTGACAATGAGAATAGACAGCATCTAGGTTATGCCGAGGAATCTGTTTAGCAGAAATCTTACTGGATTTTGTAGAAACATAATTATTAATGTAATACGAATTTGGAAGACCTGTTTTTACAATATCTTAACATGTCGTTCAAATACATTAAACTCCAGTGTTCCCACCATCCTCAATGGTATTGTCAGGGTTCCAAGGAACGCCCCCAATGAAATAATGCTTTGAGGCCTGAGCTTCCTCAAAGTTCCAATTTATTAGAGATCTCATGTTGGCACATCTGGGAAAACCCGAATCTGAAAGCTTCCAGGTTTTCTCCACCCAGCTAACAGTTCACAGCCCTGTCCCACACCCACAAGTTCATCATGTTGTCCAATCAACTCTTCACACTCAACTGGAAACAATCTTCTGGCAGTCTCTTATCAGACGCAGGCAAAAGTCCTTGAATACGGAATGTTGTTATGACTAACTTTCTATCGCTCCAACAACAACCCCCTCCCAACTTCCCCAGCTAAAATATGTGGCAGTTAAGAAGCAAAAAAGAAAACTGTCTTCCAAAACTGACAGGTATATTAATACATGTGGTTATTTTCAGTGGAGTAATATGTGATATAATACAGAAATTTAACATCCCATTCATAATTAATACTATATTCTATTCTATGCTTTATTTGTCAAAAGCACTTAGGTATAATTTTAGCACAGTTTGCTATTTAGAGGATTTCTAGCTTTTGTTATAGTTAACTGAAAAATTATGGGTCAAGTTATTATATTCCTTTCATTTTAGGTATTAAGTATTCGATCACTTCATGAGAAACTTACATATTTTCTGCCAACTGGTGAGCAGCAAGCATTGCATCTTGCTCAAGTGTTTGAACCTTTTGCTGGATTGAATCCTGTGCATTACAATCCCTACACTGAGGTAAAATACTTTATACATAAGTTAAACGTCATTTAGATGAAGTTTATCTCAGTCCACCAGAATAAAAATATGTTCTCCTCTTCTAGCCTTTATGGAAAGCAGCGGTACGTCAATATGAAAGAATTATTGCTCCAGCAGAACAAAAAATAGCAAGCAAGTTGAAAAGCTTTTTTTCAGAAATCCAGGATAGTCCACAACAGGTATTTTTAAAAAATTACTATTGACCACAAAACCTGATGCTGAAAGGCTTGCTTATTAAGAGCGTTTTGTGCATCAAACTTGTATATTAAATAGTTTTGAGTTTCATTTTGCTGGTGGAAGAGAGGTTGAACTATGCCTTAAAATGATTAACCCACATGCCTTATGCTTCTTCACTGTGCCTCATTCAAAACTGGGAGTTTTTTTTCTGTACTTTTATCTTTTTTTTCACATGTGGGTAATGAATAGCATCAGAGAGGGTGGGAGAAAGAAAGAAAGAGAGAGAGAGAGGGAGAGAGAGAGAGAGAGAGAGAGAAAGAAAGAAAGAGAGAGAGAGAGAAAGAAAGAGAAAGAAAGAAAGAAAGAGAAAGAAAGAAAGAAAGAAAGAAAGAAAGAAAGAAAGAAAGAAAGAAAGAAAAAAAATAATCTAGCACTTTTGATGCAGCCCAGACTACTATTGTTAGGAATGAAAGAATTTCAGAATCATGATCACCGTTTTTAATGCATCTGTTCAGAATAGTTCTTTTTAATGTAATATATGATAGAAATATAGAAAATATAAGAACTTTGAATCACGTGCAGACATTCTGGCATTATTTTCAGGCCTATCTACCCAGCTTCAAGTTTTGCTGTATTTTTTGGAACGAAATAATTTTTGTGGCAAGATATGGGGGCAACATCAACAAAAATATAAGACAAGCACATATGTACACTTTGTTACTATGTATTAATTTTCATTATTTCAAACCCTGATTGTAATCATCACTTATTTTGTGTCAGTTTTGTAGTTGGGAGCTGTTGTCATTAAGTAGTTGTGTGATCTTTCACAATGATCACTTAGTGATGAAAATTCGGTCCCAATTAAGGTCATTAAGAAGTACTTGGTAGATTAATTTTATAAACATAATCCTCAGTAATCTGTTTCATTTTATGTATTTGTACATGTTTTATATTTTTAGCTTCTTCAGGCTTTTCAGAAATACAAGGAATTAGTACGACGTCCAAGCATTAGCAAAGAATTGCTTTTAGAAAGAGAAACTTTGCTGGCAAAACTTCAGGATGCAGTTAAAGGTATACAAATATATATGCATGTGTATATGAAAAAATATGGGTGCTTCCATCATCTCTCTCTCTTTTTTTTTTAAAATATGAAATTATTTGAAACAAGGTATATATCTTGTGTGTAATTTACTATAAAACTATTAAGACTTGTCATATGTTTAGTTTGTTGAGTCATCAGTTTGTATGGATGAATCTTATTACAGCGTGGTGCAAATTCTTGCTTAAAATTCTGTTTTTTAAATCATGCTCATTTTCTTTATTGAAACAAAATAAACTTGCCCAATAAAAATTTTTAATACTTATATTGTAGGACTTAGGCTACAAATTAGGAAACAAATTTCTGTATTTAGTGCTATTTGCAGAACTCACTAATATTCTCCTTACTGCTGTTGTGCAGATTATCAGACAGATTTTGAGACTCGTTGCCATGGCACTCCAGGCGATCCATCAGGGCCGCTTGCGGGGAAAAACCTCTCTGAGGTTGTGAATAATATTGTCTGGGTGCGCCAGCTAGAATTGAAGGTATCGATTTAAATCTATCATTTGATGTTATATGTTAACCTATAAGAAATAATGTGATGTATTTTAGTCACATATGTTAAATAGGGATAACCTTTCAAACTACTTTCAGGGATTGTCTTAAAGCTGATATACATCTGACCCCCAATATGATCTTTAATTAAACACTATAAAAGTTATGGAGTGAAATGTGAAGATTAGTTCTGATCCAGTGGAAACCTTTTAATCATCATCAGCTGCTTCTATATGTGTTCTTTCGATGCTTCTGTGACCAAGTGAGGCTGTTCAATAGGTTTCTGTGCCTTATTGGTAATATTGTTTTATTAGATCTTCTTGAAGTCCTGTATTCAGACCCTGTATTCTATTTCTGCTGGAACTAGTTGCATTCCCATTTCCTAGACTATTGGCAATAAAATGCTGCTAATTAGAAGCAGGAATTCTTCAGTTGCTATAAAATGAATCTAATAGGCTTAATGTGTGCTTGGAGGAATTAACTTGCATATTGCCTTCACAGCTACTGTGCAACTTTGGGAAAAGACATGCTTGGTTTAAGGTTTTTACAATAATGACTGGAAGGTATAATAATATACCTTCCAAATTACATTTTGCACTTTGAAAATAGGCATATAGATATAGGTATAATATAACAGAGAAGATTATCATAGATTCCCGTGGACCACTTCACATCTAATGATTATAGAATGCAGGAGAACTGAATGAGTTAACATTAGACAAAAAATTATATTTGATATCTAAAGCCTGGTCTGTGTGCTATGCATTGACAACTCCTGGGTTCCTATCAATTACAATTATGCAACAATATTTAGTTGCTACTGCAACTGAATTGTTTGAACTTTGTTAAGCAACCCATCCTGGTTGTATAATCTCAAAAGTGTAAAATGCTGAGATTTTAAACCTCTTCTATATTTTATGTGTTAGCTTTGAATATTTTAGTAGCATAAAGCATGCCAAATGCAATTAAACTTTTCAATTATTTCAATATCTAAGGTGGATGATGCTATTAAGATTGCAGAGGCACTTCTTTCAGACCTATTTGGATTTCAAAATTTCCGACAAACTGCAGATGATCATCTAGAACAGTTAAAATCTTATGAACAAGAACAGTTTGATGATTGGTCTAGGGACATTCAAACAGGTCTCTCAAACCCAAAGTCTGGTCTTTGGTAAGTATAAAATATTAGACTTTGTAAGAACAATTTTAAGATTAGGTGCACATAAAAAGTCCAGGGGAAACTATTTTGAAGAACATCAGAGGATGGTCCAGCAGGTTTCCACTAGCTAGTCCTTGGACTGGAAAGATTTGGGGTTCTGAACATGAAGCTCAGTGTGAAATGGGCCAAATCATGTAAGAACACCACAAACTGCTCCTGATTCAGAGGATTAAGTTCTGCAAAACTGCTGGTTCACACATAAAATAATCAGACTGGTACAGTCCAAAAGAGAAATTATATCATTTATTTAAGTTGATTTTACACTTTCTAATGCATGCACTCAAGGCAGTTTACAACATCTGATTTTGCAGGGTTTTGCATAAGTCTGTTTAAAATCTACTTAGTCTTAGGCAAATTAATAGCTAGTTTCTAGAACAGGGTCACCAGCCTTGGCAATTTTAAAACCTGTGGACTTCAACTCCCAGAATTGAAGTCCACAAGACTTAAAGTGGCCAAGGTTGGAGACACCTGCTCTAGAACATAGAAGATTATAGATACTGTATGGAATAAAAAGATAATATTTTCTAATATAATGACTAATATTGCAATTTTATTTTAGTATACAGGCCAATAGTCCTGTCATGGAACTTAATCATTCCGATGGAGCCTTAAAAATACATTATTCAGATCGCTTGGTAACTCTCCTTAGAGAAGTACGTCAGCTTTCTGCACTTGGGTTTGTCATTCCTGTCAAAATACAACAGGCTTCAAACACTGCTGGGAAATTTTGCAAACAAGCAGTGATTCTCAAACAGGTATAATAACTTCTTAAATGTTATGAAATTCATGGATTGATTCTTAGATATAATTTCAAGGTAGTCATGCGTGAGATGGGAGGCTGTATAACACATAATATACATAATAGATAGTGAACTAGGTAGATAGATAAATAAATAAATGGTTTATAATAAAGCACTTTTATTCTAAGTGCTACTGTAATTCATTACATATGTGAGCACTGCTAAAGAGTGAATTCTACCTGATTTCCAAAAATGTTAAATTCATGTAGAATTCTAACTTATTGTGATATTAAACTGAAAGTCTGTAGTTGAATTTGCAGTAAAATTTGCACTAAAACATTGAGCTTCATTGTATCTTTGTCAGTTTAATTCATGCAGCAAGGCATTAGAAGAAATGTAAAACACCATGCAATTGTTAAGCATTCGTTTAAATTGCTTTCCATTTGTCAAAGTTTTAATTCACAGTTTAGAATGTTTTCATATATGGCAAAAAACCAATAACCCTCACTATGTCTGTATATTATTACTTTCAGAGTATGATTTTCCCCCTATTTAGTGTAAAGCAAACAACAGAGGAGATTGTTAATATGGCTTTATAGAGGACAAAAATACCTTTAAAATGTTTAGTCCAGTCTAGTCCCAAAAAGTGCTTGGAATTGAAAATCAGTAAGATTTAGTAGAATCTTCTATAGTTGAAATTTAAAACTACATTAAATGGAAAGCTAAGTGATGAATAAAAATAATTGGGAAAAAATGAATTATTTTAAATATGAATGTGGCATTTAAACCTTGTGGATTTATATTTCTTTTAATAGGTGGCACACTTTTATAACAGTATTGATCAGCAAATGATTCCCAGTCAGAAGCCAATGATGTTGCAGTCGGCTTTAGCATTTGAACAGATAATTAAAGTAATGGCATATTTATTACTTTCATTTTTATTACTGTTCTGTCTTCTAAAAGCTTGAAGGTTTTCTGCTTGTACATATTTCTTGACTGAGCACAGGATTTGATTCTGGATTTTTGAGACCTGATGTTTTGAATGAATTTTGGGGGAAGGCCAGAGATTACAAATTGTTGGGAAGCAGTGTTCGCAATAATCATGCTTAAGAGATAGAAATATACATACCTGTTTTTCTCCAAAATGCTTGCCTATGGGTGACTTTGACTTTGCCCTAGAGGCAGGACTAAAATCAGTTGAAAATGCTGAACTCTTGTCATTTAATCTTATTTGTTTGTTGTTTTGGAATCAAGCACCACCTAAGTTGATTCTGGTGCAGCTGTACAGGAACAGAGATAGAACGGGAAAAGTTTTTTTTTTAATATTTATTGCTATAACCCTTATTTCCATGATGGATATAACAATATTGAATCGGATTGACCTGTATAGAATTAGTATATATTGTAAACTTCTGTAATAGAATAAATACATAGTAAACTGCCAAAAAAAGAAAAGAAGAAAAGAAAATCACAATTCATTTGCAATTGAATATGTACTTTATCTGGTTTCTTCCCTTTACTTCTTGCCTTTTCCTTCATGTCAAGCTCTGTAAACATGCTCAGAGAGAACTCTTCATTTTATGAACATCATTAGAATTCCATTGTTTACTTACTTGAAGTATTTCTTTGGCAGCACTCAAAAGCAGAAGGACAAATTACATGGGACAATCCTAAAGAACTAGACATATATATCAAGAAACTCCAAAGTGCAGCAGAACAGCTTGCCACAGAAAATAGAAAGTTAAGAAAATGGCATATGAGTTTTGTAGAAAAGGTATGTTTCATCTCCTCAACCTATTTTCTTATTTTTTTACTCTTTATTTCAGTAATAAAGTGCAGCATGCTTGTAATTCTTCTTGATAGGTTGTTGGCCTGATGAACATTGATCTGCTTCGTCAACAGCAGCGTTGGAAAGATGGTTTACAAGAACTTCGGGGAGGATTCTCCAGCCTTGAATCACAGGCATGACTTTATTGCTACTTAAGTTTTAAGTGAAATAGGATGGAAATGTGTATGTGTGTGGCTAACCTTACAAAACATTTGTGGCAAAATATTTATTACAGAATTATCAGTTTGTCAAGTAACTGAAAATATTTAAAATATTAGGAACATCATAGAATTATCTCTCTTCATAGCAGAAAATGCTACTGTCTGTATAAGTCACTGAAGTGACTGAGGATATTTCTTCTAATTTTTCATGACAGATAGTCGGCAAAATAAACGGTAAAATAGAAGCATATGCTAGAATTTGTTGGGATTTCTTGGAAACAACTTTTAACCACCTACAATACATTTCTGTATTTTCCTATCCAGCACTGTTCTATGGTAGAATAGATGTCGCTGCATATTATATAATAATTACTGGAAACCCATCAAAGCAGTGTCATTGTAATTCAAAGCAAAGTATTTGTTGTTGTGAAAATGGAAACTTACTTACATCTACATTTAAATCAAATAATCCTGAACAAAGTTTTCAAGGAATGGTATTCATGAAGCATGTCAGTCTTGCCAGGTAGTCCAAACAAGAAGCACACCCGGATGAACTAATTCTACTTTATTATAGATTATAGTTAGGGAGTCTTGCAAGTATGAAAGTATATTCCTGCCCCCTCATTGCTTTTACAGTCCCCTAAACTAGGGAGGGTTCCTTCTGAGGCATTCTTGCTGCGGACTAAGCAACCTCTTATCTGACCATTGTCCTGACTGTGACTCTTCCCCCTGTCTCTCATGGTCACTCCCATATACCATTAGAATAACCCCTACCAATTTCAATATTGGGGAAAGTCTAGATTTATTACTTAAGGCATGCAAATATATTCTGTTCCTCCAAGAAATTGCATTGAGCTGGTTTAGTTGAAAATTATTGATCTGAATTTTTGTTTAATTAGTTGTTTGCCATGTTTTGAGTTATTCCATAAACATACAGTTTTCTGAGTTGCCTAAATACAGTTTTCTTGAGAGAAGTTCCTATATAGTCTCTCTATAAATTTGTCCATGATTAATTGCAAAATTTTTAACCTGAATACCATCATATTATAGGGTTTCCTTTCAAATAACATGAAAGCATGGAGACTTCATTGGAACCACCAACTCTACAAAGCTTTGGAGCATCAGTATCAGATGGGCTTGGAAGCACTCAATGAAAATCTGCCAGAAATAAACATTGATTTAACTTACAAGTAAGATGTTCTTGAGGTTGATAAGACAATGAAAAATGCATGTATGTCTATATATTTTAAAGGAGCAATTGTAACGAGATTACTCCAAGGCACGGGTTCTTGATATGGTTATTAATGTTATAAAATGTTAATTAATAACATTTTAAAAATATTTTTCAGACAAGGAAGATTGCAATTCAAACCCCCCTTTGAAGAAGTACGAGCAAGGTATTACAGAGAGATGAAAAGATTCATTTCTATCCCTAATCAATTTAAGGGAGTAAGTGAGACCGATGAGGAGTGCATCTTTTCTGTCATGACTGAAAGAAATGCAAGTGGATTTCTGACCACATTTAGCAAAGCAGAAGACTTGTTCCGCAGACTGTCGGAAGTCTTAGATCAATTTAAGGTTTGTAAATACTTGCTTTTGCTCAAACACTTTTTAGGACAGATGTTTTCGAAGTTCTTTGGCATTCATTTGTATAATCACTTTGTCCGTTCATATCAAGCACTGGCAGTCTCTCCATACAGCACAGGCAGAGGTGGGTTTAAGCAGGTTCTGACCAGTTCTGGAGAACCGGTAGCAGAAATTTTGAGTAGTTCGGAGAACTAGTAGTAAAAATTCTGA
>JANHZT010005811.1:8845-18845 GCA_032468215.1 Stegonotus admiraltiensis | reverse complement strand
ATGATTTTTCAGGATGCTTGTAATATAAACCCTACCCCAAAAATAAGCCCTAGTTAACATCGTCAGCAGACGGAGGCATTTAGTATTTCCCCCAAAATAACTGGAAAATAAGCCATAATGCGTCTTTTGGAGCAAAAATTAATATAAGGTCCAGTCTTATTTTGGGGAAAACACGATACCCCTAGAACAATGTTAATCATTATTTTTATAGTAATCCTGTTAATATATAGCTGTTTGTAGAATAAACTAATAATCCTTTTGTTCCTCTTACTTACTCTTTGGATTTCAGGTCGAAGTGATGAAAGGCAATGTGAAAACCCGTGTTAATACCTACCTTCAGGAACTGGAAAAATTTAAAGCTCGGTGGGACCAGTTGAAACCTAGTGATGATGTCATTGAAACAGGACATCATGATGTGCTACAGAGAAGTGCTGAGATCATAAAGGAAAAGAAAATTGAGTTTGATGAACTCGAGGATGCAAAGCAAAAACTAGTGTATGCTTATTTTTGTATAAGTATGAACAAATATCAGCACATTAGGAATAGTTTTGTAAATATAATTTTTGAAAGCAAAGTATCAGCTATTAGGATAAAATAAAATAAAAATAAAACAACAAAATTAAAGTTCTACCAGTTTTCAATTTCCCATCCAATTTTTTAAAACTTACACGACACAATATACTTTAATTTTGAAGTAAAGATAATTTTCTACTGTAAAAAGAAAAAGCTGTAAAAATTGTAACATGGGTAATTTTGAACATATAACTAATACACAATTATATTCACCTCATTACTAGATCTTAACATTATAAAATTACGAACATATTATTAACCCACAACATTTTCAACTTAAATTTGACTTTTGGGGTTTTTCATGAATACATAGTCATTTTAGCGATAATTTAGCAATGGCTTGCCATGGCCTTTTTCCAGAATATTTTGTTACTTCCTGATGGGCTCTCATCAAATACTAAGAAGGTCTCATTCAACTTAGATTTTTTTTAATCAGTTGAAGTCAAATTTATCTAGGGTAGTCATTGACTTGCAAATGTTTGTTTAACAAGGGCTTGAATTTATGACAGGTCATAAAACATTTATAAAATGATTTATGACCTTTCCTCAAAGTTATCACTTTTTCACTGTCACCATGATCGCAATTTGGACCTTTGGCAACTGGGTTACAATTATGATGGTTGAAGCATTTTGTGTTCACGTGGTCGTGATTCGTGATTGGTGAACTTCCCAGCCAGCTTCCATCAAGCAAAGTCAATTGAGGAAACTGGATTTGCATAACAATTCCATGATTCACTTAACAACTATGTTATTCACTTAACAACTCTGGTAATTCACTTAACCGCAATAAAAATGGTTGTAAAATTGGGTGCGGTCACATGATGGCTTGCTGAATGCCGTATCATTTAGCAACTGAAATTCCAGTCTCAAATATAGTTGTAAGTGATAGACTGCATATATGTTCAGCATGTAGTTTGGCAAAGACATAATCAAATGAGTAAAATAATCAGAGTTTAGTGAAAGTTTAGAGGCAGCGGGAGTCAGTTTTATTTCCTATGTTATCACGTAAGATATATACAAACATCAACTGTGAAAAATACATATTTTCACTTGTCTGATCTCCAGTTAGAAGAATCAGCATTAGGAATATTATTTTAAAATTGGGTAACACGTACCATATTGCATTATTTTATAAATGTTCTTTTGGATTCTAGCTTGTTCTATTATTCCTCAAATATTCCATTGTTATTCTCTAATAAGTGTGTTAAAGTATCTATTGATGTATCTGTTGAAAGAAAATAGACGAAAGAAGTATTTTTTTACATAGAAGATATATATTCTCACTGTTCCCATAATTCCAGGATGTTGCTAATCGATCTATATCACTGTATCTTCTATTTTATTGCATTCAGTTTATATACCTGTATATTTAGATATATTTATTTGGCATACAATGTAACATTTTTTGGGCGGTATTCTGTCTTTATTATTTTTACAAATAACTCATTGCTGTGTTCTTTTTCTTCAGTAATGACTGTTGTCACTTTGAATTAGAAGAGCCTGATTTCTCTTTAGCCAATGAAGTACGCAGAGACATTGAATGCTGTGCTGAAGTTTGGTCACTGTATGAACAATTTTATGAAGGTTTTCAAGAAAAAGCCAACGAAGATTGGATTACATTTAGGTACATTTAAGATTACATGTAGTCTTTGCTTACCAACCATATGTTCAGTGACAGTTTGAAGTTGCAGCACTGCTGAACAAGTGATACTTACAAATAGACTTTAAAATTCTAGCCGTTGCACCACCACCAGTCATGCAATTGTGATTTGGGAGCTTGACAGTAAGTTCAACGTATTGTCTTACAACTTTGGAGCACCCTGCAGTCACCTGATTGCCACTTGTGACCTTCCCTGCTGGCTTCCCACAAGCAAAGTCAAAGGGGAAGCTGGCATGGAAAGTCACTTGTCATTCTGGTAAGTCCCCTCTGGTGGTCTCCCAATGCTCTTGAGGTGTTGGGCCATCCTTTACCCTGGTCTCCCTTCACTAATGCTGTATCACCCCTTTCACACAGCATGTTGTGGTCTGTCGGACGCTGGCCCCTCCAGCAGCTGAATCAGAGGTGGAGGAGGCATGGGAGTGAGGGCCAGCATCAAGGCAACCTGAGAGCTCCCAGGGGGAAGAGGGAATGGAGCTGGCAGAGAGAGAGAGAGAGAGGTGGCCTGGGCCATCTGTCAGCCTTCAGATGGAGAGTCAACAGCCCCAGGTTTGGAGGTGATTGATGAAGGGAAGGAACAGCTGGGTCCAGTGCCTGACACACAGATGCGCAGAAGGCAGAGAAGAGGAGAGCAGTGGAAATCTGTGGGCTGATCCTTGGGAAAGAAGAGCCACCGCTGCTAATGAAACCCCACCCTAGCTCTGGGGATAAAAGGCAAGGGGCGGAGATGAATAGATGTGGCAGACAACTATTCATCTTCTGGCTGGCCGGACTTGTTAGCCTGTGTTGAGAGAGAAACTTTTTGCTGGGGCTGCCGGCGCTCTTTGAGTTCACTTCAAAGGATTTGTTGTGTTTGGGGAGCTGGGTCAGAACACAGCATTTCCCAACTTGCATGCATCCTGCTCAGAGCCTCCACTTCCTTCCTGCAGGCCCCATCACTCCATGCACCTTACTGTAGACTCCCATCGCTTCCCACTTAACAATCCTTGCATCTTGGGGTTATGATGACAACTGGGACTTCTAGGATGCAGTGATGCAGTCACATGGTGTTCCATTTTACAACCACATTATCTTAGCTCTAGGAATCCCAGTCCCAATTGCCATTGTACCTTAGGACTATCTGTACATAGTTCTTAATTATAATAGTGGTTGAACTTCTTTTAATATATATTGCATACAGGAGTAAGACCTACCTATTTGAAGAATTCTTGTTGAACTGGCATGAAAAACTGAGAAAGATTGAAGAACACACAATAATGACTGTGAAGTTGCAAAAAGAGGTGGATCAATACAAGGTAAAATGATCGTGTGAGAGAATTAAGACAAATAGGAAATATTGGAATGTTTAGAATATTTTGAGGGTTTTAAGACCTAGGCATCTTTATACAATATTTTATTCATTCAATTATATATTTCTTGAAGACCTTGTAAGTTTTGCATTTGATTACAGCAATTAATTTTAGCATATAACCTTTCAAAATGTTCAAAGTATTTCACATTGTTATTTCTCTAATTGTTGGAATTGCTCTGTAAGATGGTCTAATATTATTACAGTATTCCCATATAGATAGTCCTTCCTTAATTGGACCATCAACTCTGTTGCTAAGTAAAACAGTAATTAGGCAAAACATCACATGACTGCTTTGCATAGGGGCAGCAGTTCCACTAATCCCAGATGCTGTTATTGAATGAATCCCAAACAGTTGTTAGGCCAGGATCGAAGCTAGTTGTAAATGTGAGCGCAAATTTGTTTATGCAGGATGGATTGCAAGTCCCTTTTTTCACCACTGTTGTAACTTTGAATGGTTGCTGAACAAATAGACATTAAGTGAAGACTTACCTGTATTGTTAAGATCTAGTAGTAATTAAGTACGGGATCTTAACTTGGTATCTTGCTGTTTATGAAATAAATTAAAAATATTAATTTTTAAGATAATTTTTAGATTTATTTCATAAAAAGCAAGATGTCAAATTAAAATGATATGAAATAATATTAAATTTTTAGATTTAAAGTCAGTACTGTTGAGTTGCATGTATAAGAATGTAGTTGTTCCAAGTGTTTGTAACTCATGATTCTTTCATAATCCTTTATTGTTTAAACATAAAATACATTCATTGTTACAAAAGGAAAAATAACTGCTAATATATGTTCTTTTTTTTCTTACAGCTGACCCTTCCTATATTGAAATATGTTAAGGGAGAACACTTGTCACCAGATCATTGGTTGGACCTCTTTCGTATTCTTGGTCTTCCTAGGGGTACCAGTCTAGGAACTCTGATGTTTGGAGACCTCCTAAAAGTGGCAGATGTCATTGTGGAAAAAGCAGCAGAACTGAAGGTGTGAATTATCTTTTATTATGAAGAAAATGATTTGAAGAAATTTTGTGGACGTATTTTTGGCTTCCACTTAAAGCAAAGAATGTCCCAAAGTTATTATCTAAGTTTAATAAAAATAGTGACTAAATCAGTTCTTTCTGTATAAAGAAAGAAATAATAATTTTCAACATGTAATACTGATATATTGTTCATATGTGGTACAGAAATTTCATTACACTCTAGTAATGTTCTTATACCTGTTCTTGAAGACAGCAACCCTTAATAGTACATTGTGTTATAGAAAATGCTCATATTTATTTGGGAACAGTCATCTGATAAAATAATTTGGCTGGTTAGTATAGAAAGATTAATTATTCAAGATAATTTTGTTACAGATTATATTCTATCACTCATTTTATTTAGACCTCGGAAATATATCACAAATCTGTATACCATAGCAATATGTAAGTGAGCCATGGTGACGCAGTTGTTAAGAGTGCAGTACTGCAAGCTATTTCTGCTGACTGCCAGCTACCTGCAATTTGGCAGATCGAATCTCACCAGGCTCAAGGTTGACTCAGCCTTCTATCCTTCCGAGGTCGCTAAAATGAGGACCCAAATTGTTGGGGGCAATATGCTGACTCTGTAAACCTTTTAGAGAGGGCTGTAAAGCACTAAAGTGACATATAAGTCTAAGTACTATTGCTATTGCTAATACCATAATGTTTAATTAAAAAGTAAATGTAGTGCTTTATAAATCAGTGTCTGACATTTTTTAGTTCTTTGGATTTACTTATAATTGTAGTTATATCTTTATCTTAAATTAATGTTAATTTATATTTGATAACAGGATTTGAACAGCAGGGCTCATGGTGAGGTTACAATCAGAGAAGCCTTGCGTGAGCTTGAGCTTTGGGGCGTTGGAGCTGTCTTTACATTAACAGATTATGAAGATAGCCAGAACCGGATGATCAAATTGATTAAAGATTGGAAAGATATAGTCAATCAAGTTGGAGACAATCGCTGCCTACTTCAGTCATTGAAAGACTCTCCATATTACAAAGGTTTCCAAGATAAAGTTTCTGTTTGGGAAAAGAAACTTGCTGAACTGGATGAATATCTACAGAATCTAAATCAAATTCAGAGGAAATGGGTGTATCTGGAGCCCATTTTTGGTCGTGGAGCTTTGCCTAAAGAGCAAGCACGCTTCAACAGAGTAGATGAAGACTTTAGGTCAGTTGACTTTATATTCTGTTTTTTAATCCAACTGCCTCTTAATTCCTCAGAGGAAAACATAAGCATTTAATTTCTTGTATTTTCATACTTCAGGTCATAAATAATAGTTTCAATTGCTTATTTTTGTTATTAAAACTAAAGAACACATAGCAGCATATATTCACACCATGTTTTTTCCTTTTAAAGATCAATAATGGTAGATATCAAACAAGATAATCGTGTAATTTCTTTGAATACTCGAGCAGGAATAAGGACTGCCTTAATTACTATCCTTGACCAGCTTCAGAGATGTCAAAAATCTTTAAATGAATTCCTGGAGGTAAACATTTCTGATCACTCCATTTAATTGTGAATTCAGGTGATGAACACTAACATTTTGTATATCTCCTTGAGAATATTAATAAATGTTTGTGTTTATACATACGTACACCCTTGTGGGAGTGCAAATATAGCATTTTTCTGTGACATCTTAAATGACAGCTGTGTCATTATACTCATTCTGAAGTTGAAATGCTTCACAAATCTAACATCTTTCAAGTTATGCTTTTTTATTCATATATTGGTGTCTTACTTTTTGTGTCCATTTTTCATTTCTACGGCACTTTGACCAATAAATATTTAAACTTTTTTGGAAGAACAAGCAAGTGGTAGAGGGAGATTATTTGGGGGTTGGGTGGGGGGAGGGTTTGGGTGTAAAAGTAGAGATGTTCAGTTCACAGCTATTCATTTTTTGAAAAGATGTTAGTTTAACTGGTTCAGAAATAATTACTGTGTTGTCTTGGAGTGGCCATCTGGATTTATTTATTTTTAAATAGGAAAAGCGTTCTGCATTCCCCAGATTTTATTTCATTGGAGATGATGATCTTCTGGAAATCTTGGGTCAGTCTACTAATCCATTAGTTATCCAGTCTCATCTGAAGAAGCTGTTTGCCGGTAAGAATGGTAAAGAATAAAAAAATTGTACAGTTGGAATGAACCACATCATCATCTAGTCCAACCAAAATGCAAGAAAACCATTAAACCATTCATGAGAGATGGCCCTCCAGAGACTTACAATGTCTGTAGGTAGATTGTTCCACTGTGGTAATGTCTTACATCTTGCTGAGCTACAGAACTTTCCCCATCCTTCACTGTTACAGCAGTATAAAACCTCTCTCATGCCAAAGGCTTACCAAATGTTTTCCCCTAACATTTCCATTCTACTTTTGTACTGTAAAGGAAAAGATTTAAAGAAATAATATTTATAATTTAAATGTCTAAATATTTAAAATATTTAGAACAATATTTAAATAATGTTTTACTATGCCTACTTTTGTAGTACCTGAAGTAAAATGGATTTTTCTGACACCTTTTCAAAGAATCACTTAAATCATGCAAGTATACAGATTTGTACAAAAACATTTTATTTAAATTTATTGGCCACCAAACTCCAGTGGGAAGGTTTGATATACTGTACTTTTTAAAAACCATCTGGTTTTCTTAAAGGATATCTGTTTACCTAATATTCCCTCCTTACACTGTTATATTAAGACCTCATGAGACTCAAAGAATATGCCACCCTAACAATTTATTGTTATTGATCACATGTATACTTTCCTGATTTATTTGCTAGCAAGATAGATCTGCGTTCTTCCACAGAAATTTGTACTGTAGTAGTCTCTATCTATACATATAGATCAATTCTAGTAATATTAGGTTCAATTATGAGACTTTAAAATAACCTGAATAAATGTTTTCAAACCTTGATGGCTTGTTATAGATTTCTGAGAATGGAAGATTTTGGTTACGATAGGTTTCCCGTGAAAGGGCAATAAAATGTTCTTATGTTCTTTTCTAATAGTATGGGAAATGGGAAAAATGTAAATTGAAATCTATTTATAGAGATTGCCTAAAAAATTATAAGAATTTAGCTTTAAAAAGTGCTTTTTTCATTTATTTATACATGTAGTATTATGACATTTCCAGAAATGATGAGTTCTAGCCAATACTTTAATTTAATTGGCAGATAATGTTCTGCAGTCCTCTTCCATACCCATTCTTGGCTAATGGCAGGACTCTTTATAAGAGTTCTAAAATATATATGGCAGAATAGTAATGTGAGCAAAATTTGATACAAACCTATGACTATATTACAAACAAAAACAACGCTTTAATTTGACTTCAAATAAATTTCCATTTTTAAATACCATATTATAATCCAAGTTCATATTTGTGTAAAAAGAGATATAACTATATTAGGGATGTGCACAGTACAGAAAATAGGCATTGTCTTGAACCTAAAACAAACCATCATGTTGCAGAACTTCTGCTAAACTGTTGCAGGTTAGCATCTAAACAATAGAACAAAATTTGAATATTTAATTCAAATATCAAAATTCTGATTTACAGGATAGGCAGGGCAATTACATCACTTACTCACTCAGTAATTATGCTTTTATTTAGGATGTGCTTATAGGTAAGCACAATACAGCAACAATACAAATCACAATGCTGTGCAATATAATCAGGTAAATTATGTAATAATCAAATGCTTGACTATCATCACTCTTCAAATCTCATAAATTATTGTATTTTTAAACTTCAGGAGATCGGACTCTGGGCATTATTCCAAGGGAAATTTAATTCAAAATAACAGGTGGACACATTCATCCTAATAGTAGATGAATGTGTCTACATGCCTGTTCCTTATTGTGGAATCAGGAGTATGGATCAGACTCCCATTGTAACATCCCACCAGACTTCCCATCCCTAATCTTCTCAGTATTTTCTCTATTCTTTTTCCAGTTGCTATAGCCAATGTCTTTGGCTTATTTCCAGCCTCACTTCAAACCTTTTCTGCCTAGAACAACTTAATTTCAGCTCTTATGCAGATCAATTTTGTATGAACAGATTCAGCCATGGTCCATTCAAAACCACTTTTTCTGCACACAGAAGGTTTTACACATATGTATATTAAACTAATCAATGTTACATTATTCCATTAATTAACAGGAATTCACAGTGTAAGCTTTGATGAAGATTTTAAAAATATTATTGCAATGAAATCTGTAGAAGGTGAAACCGTACCTTTCAAAAATAAAATTCTGCTATCCAATGACGTTGAGGTAAGAAAGTAAGCTTCTCCTCTTCTCCCCCACTTCCCCAATTTCCCATTTGTCAAAATTAAGTATGTTAACATGCTTTATTGGGTTTTCTTGATGTATTTATTTGCTAGGTATGGCTGAACAAATTGTCTTTAGAGATGAAGGAGACATTAAAGAAACTATTGATTGACTGCGTAGCCACTGGGAAAAGATTACAGGGTTCAATTGATCCATCGCTTTTTCCTTCACAGGTAAGTTAGTTTGTTTTTTCTATGCAAAAACGATATTTCAGTTTTACAAAGAAGAGGAGGTTTGAGTATATGGTGGAATTTGTTTATTAATTTTTAGCTCAACCATTCAGTGGAATTGAATTTGAATGTAAAATAAATAATAGTTTGAATATACCTATTCAATAATTAACCGGAAAGGAATGAATTTTGTTTTGCAATTTGGATTACATGCAATATCAGACAAAAGTGCTTTCCTTTGCACTTAACCCCATCCCACAAGCCACCTGTCTCTCTGCAACCTCCATTGACTCTTTGGGATATATACTGAAGATTGTGTAAAGAATAGAATTCTTTCTTTGAGGAAACTTAATCCTAGTGACTGACAGACAATATTGCATGCAACCCTTTGAATTAAATTTAGATCCAAAATAAATCACAGTATACAGTATCCATTGAAATTGATAAGATTTATGCTAATCTTGATTAACTGAAGTCTCATAGTGGTTTAGTGGTTTTACTTTGGTCTAGATCTATCCCAATAATTAAATTGAGTTGTCAGTGCTCAACAACTGCAATAACTTTTACCCTGGTACTACAAGTCAGGGTTACTGTATTTCAGGATAGGATGCATTTGCTCTAACCAGTTCCTTGCATTGCAAGTAGCACCTTCATGATGGAAATATATCTTGCATTTGTATATCGTTCGAAAAGTACAGCACAGT
Source organism: Stegonotus admiraltiensis (assembly GCA_032468215.1). Classification (NCBI taxonomy): domain Eukaryota; kingdom Metazoa; phylum Chordata; class Lepidosauria; order Squamata; family Colubridae; genus Stegonotus; species Stegonotus admiraltiensis. The sequence goes on along the minus strand of JANHZT010005811.1, from coordinate 9,028 downwards.
GTAACCATTTGTTGATTGCACCTAACCTGTTCTGTCAGAGGCGCAAATCACTGGCAGTTTAATCTATGCTCTGAACGCAATGGATTATCTTTGCTTTTAAATATTAAATATTAAATATTGAGCTCTGGTGGCTCAACAGACTGGAAGTCTGTTATTAACATCTGCTGCTTGCAATTACTGCAA
>JANHZT010005809.1:37825-54652 GCA_032468215.1 Stegonotus admiraltiensis | reverse complement strand
AGGAAATGGGGATTTTGCAGTATTCTTTCCCCAGAGTGGGGTGGGAAAGGAGATTTTACAGTATCCTTCCTCTGACACGCCCACCAAGCCATGCCCACCAAGCCACACCCACAGAACCGGTAGTAAAAAAATTTGAAACCCACCACTGGTGTAAATGAGCCTTCCACCACTTGATATAATCCCTTTTCTATAAATTTTAAAGATCACACCTACAGATAAAAGTAATACAAATGAGGAAAGAAAAAGTGCAAAGAAAAAAGGTGGGGGGAAAAGCAAGTAGTAACTTCTCCCTTTGTCCCATAAACAACTTTAACAACTTTTACAACTCTCACGCCACTTCTTAAAATAATAATAATAATAAAAAATCCCTTCAATCTTTCATATCTCACCAAGATTTTCTATAAACCCATTTTTAAAAAACATACTCCTCTTCCTAATCAGCAAAAGTATATTAAGGTTTGCCCAAAATTAACAACCTATTATAAATGTTAATGAATAAGCCCACCTGAATTCCTTTCTTTTCTGTTTATATCTCATTTTCTATTTTTAAAACGTGTCCCCAGACCCCATCATTCAAGTCTAACCTATAGACATTCGGAAGAAGAAGTTAACATAAATTACATAACTCCTTTTTAACCTTGATCAGATAAATTTAAAATGTAATAAATAACCTGTTTTCTATATAACTCTTATATTTTAAGCAAAACTTTGAAACATCTTCACTCAGTCCTGGTCAAGAAAATCAATTAAAAATAAGTGTTGACATTTTAACTTTGGTCAAATAAATCAACTTTATATTACTTCCACTTGTTCACAATAATCTTGGTCTTTAATTCCTTCAAATAATGTCTAAAGACTTGAATTTTTTTCATTTTCTCTTTGTTTCTTCTCAAGAACTCACCAACAACATTAAGAAACCTCTTTTGTGAATCCAAAGATAGATTATCCAAGTAATTCTTCAGAACAATTCTTTCTAGATCAATTTAGTTTTAAAACATCAGCTGGTTTCATTTGTATATTAAATATTTCATCTTCTCCATATCCTTGTAGCCTCTTTCTGAAGATCTTGTCAATTCCATTCACCACACTTTTCTCTGTCTTCTCCTTCCTCTTGATATATTTACTTTTTTTCATATTTTTTTCTGATGTGATATCCTTTTTTCTAGATGACAGAGAATATACCGCCTAACCACCTCAGTGTAATTTTTTTCACACTGCTTAATCACTTCGTTGTTTTACATTCATTCAGAACATATTTATTCAGATGCAGAGATAATCTCAAAATAATAAAAGCACCACCAAGGAGGACTAGCTGGCTTTCAAAACGTCCTCCAAAATGTTCTTTCAAAGAGCATGTATTTATAGTTATGTCTTTAGAGACTATATTTTTTGTAACATTATTTTGCATTAGGCAATTCAGTAAAGAACTTTAGAATTAGAAGCAAGGTGGGCATTACACAGACATGATTTACTTCTGGATAAATGGCCTAAAATATTCTAGCTTTTTTTTAAATCCAGTTTTTATTTTATTCACTGCTATAATGGTAATAGCTCAAAATATTGATCAAAAGTGGTAGGACCTGGTTAATAAATTACATGCAAAAATAAGAAGAAGCTTTCTGAAACTTAAAGGGAAAGTACATCAGAATCAACAACTACTGAAAAGAAATTAAAAATTCAGGCATGTAACGCTGTGCAACCACTCCAAATGAAGTAATCAACTTGAACTTTATTCCTGATGACTTCATGGAGACATCTAGTTGAGCTGTACTCCTTGTGACTTCATGGGTGTATCTTGTTTTTCTTGTCAATATTGCAGAAGTAATTTGCCACGGCCTTCTTCCAGGGTGTTTTCCTACTTTCCAAAAAGGGGCAGTGACACTAGGCGTCTTCATCAGGTTCTGAGGCTCCAATATCCAATAGTTATGAGAATATATATATAAGGGTGGACCTCTTTCCAACCTTTTTACCATCAATGGCCACATGTTTATGGGTACAAGGGTGCATAATGGAAAGCATATAATGTGCTACATTCACTGTCATCTGAGTCAGATGACCAGTGTGTAAACCCAGCCATTCTAACTTATTTCAATGAACCATTAACTTTAATCTCTGTTTCTAATTCAGGCATCCTGAGAAGCTACCGATATTGTGGAAAACAAAAATAAGAATTTATTTTTATGTGTAGTGTCCTCCCAGCTTCATCAGAGGAGCGTATGAAAACGAAGGCATATGAAACAGAACTTTCATTTCATTTCTATTGAGTCATTCTTGCATGAGATTATAAGGTTAATTAACACTATACTCAATTCAGTCTAAATTAAAATGGTATCAGAGAAATTAACTAGTTTCATTTGGACAAAAGACAAGAGAGAAAGAGAAACTTTTATGGCTATCTTTAGATGACCTATATACAGTTGGAAAGTAATTATTAAAAAGCTAAAGTAGCACCATTTTAGATGAAAAGTTAGTGTTTGGCCATTTATGGAGAAGTAAGAGAGTCACATAAAAAGATAGAGAAAAACTGAGGAGAATGGTTATGCTTCCGGCAAAAGATAAGTTGCACCAATTAGAAAGTGGGAAATCAAGCTAAACCTTATTAAGAAAGTCAAACATGAGAAATTTAGACTTAGTCATGCACACATTCATTATCTGTATCTATCTATACAAGAATGTTGTACTCAATGCTTTGGCCTTTGTGTGCCTAATAACCTTTTGAACTTGGAACTATGGTATCCGGATTTGACCTGAGCAAGAAACAAATCAAAATGAAGATATTCTTCCAACATTTCCATTTAAAAAGCCAGTATCTGTATGTAGCTGTTTCAATATGATTTTGAAGCAGGGAAAGAGTCAAGCGAGAACATCCACAATCATGTGACTAAAAGCCTTGCTCCCTTTTTAGTATGGGACTTGATTTTTTTTTAAAAAAAACCTCTTTCTTGGGGACACCTGTCTTTAAAGAGGGGAAATTATCCCCATTACGCATTCATCTGCCTGATTATTGTACCTTGTTTGTACAAGCACGAATTAATGATGCCTCCATGTTCTGAATTTCTCCTTGTAAAGATTACTATGTACACTCTGTTGTATCTTTTCTATTTAATTCATTTGTAAATGGTCATTTGCTCCATAAAACCTAAAACAATACTGCCACTGAAATAAAAAAAAGGACCCCACTGTATTACTAAACATGAACCTGTACCATTTAATCCAATGTTCAGTAAGGTTACGCAAATTTATATTTAAACTATGGTGAAGCTTACATGAGCTACTAAGCTTATCTCAAATTTATGTTCTGTCATGAAGTTGCTGGTGTCCTTCAACAACTTTCTTGGTTAACGTAATTGGTTGTGCAAGGTTACTATGAAGCCTTACGTTCTTCAAAAGAAAATCAGGGGAAAGGAACTGGGTGAGTATTAAGGAAGGTATTTGTGGTCATAGTGAAACTGATGGTACCATCTTGCCTACCCCTGCCTTGCCTACAGGACTTACTTAAAGAACTAATGCTATTTAATCTGTTTCTATGTCAGCCTGTTTCTAAACTGAAAACCTCATAGTTGTACATCTATTATTTTAAAGGTATCCCCTGCAGCTCTTTTAACTTATTGAAGAATTCTACAAAATCTGAAATCTTGCCATTTCTTTCTTTGGTTTCCATAAATATATTGTCCTTTAATTTAAAAGAAGGGTTATTTTTTTTCTCCTAGGCAAATATGGTTGTTTTAGCTTTTTTTTTTCTACATGTTTTTGTCCTCCTGTATAATTTGTACCCTGACAATTAAAAATGGCTCTGCATGCAATCAAATACCTTCATCTGAAACAATTTTTCACAAGCAGGTGATACACAGGTACATTTTCATATTTAAAATTGCCATAGTTCCATAAATCTATATTAAAAGCCATGGAACACAAATTACTAACTCTACATTTCTTATATACTCAGATACCTTTATATACTCAGATACATTTCTTTATATAGTAATAGCAATAGCACTACCACTTAGAGTTATATTTCACTTCAAAGTACTTTACAGCCCTGTCTAAGCAATTTGCAGAGTCAACACATTACTCACAACAATCTGGATCCTCATTTTACTGACCTCAGATGGATGGAAGGCTGTGTCAACCTTGAGCCAGTGAAAATTGAACTGCTGGCAGTCAGCAGAAGTAGTCTGCAGTACTACATTCTAACCATGGTGCCACTATGGTTCATATACTCAGATACCTGACAAGAATTGGTTGCAGCTTGTCTGCCTTGGCCAATTAGCTAAATAGTGACAAATAATAATTAAAGATAGGTATCTGCAATGATATAGAAAACAAGAATTATAACAGTTCGTGGTTTCCTTGAAGCAATGCAACATCTGAAATTCTGGGGGGAAAGTTCTTAAAGATTAAAAATATTACCACAAACCAAACATACTTATTTCTGAAAAATAAGTGACAGAAGGTTCTTTTAAATCTGTCTTTAGAACATGCACATCAAAGAGCTGCTCCTGCTGAGAAAACACAGGTAATGAACCTTCTGATTTGAGTTAATTACTGAAAGAGAAAATAAAATGATGCACTGATTGAAATAGTAAGACCGTTGCTGATCTCGAATCAACACTCAGCAAATTCATGCACAGTTGACACCCATATTAAAAGTAAAAATAATTATAAGCCTGGAGTGCTGTAAACTAAAATGTCTTTTTTTTTCTTTTTGCAACAGACTTTTAACTACAAATAGATTTGGAAAATGAGTTTAAATGGCTAAATTATTTCATCTGGCAACCCAGCCGCAGAATTTACCAACATAAATGCAAGCTGAATAAATATACAAAGATAGAGCTTGATTTCAACTTGTAAAAAATTAGCCTGGTTTTCTCGTTACTGTTTTCTATTATTGTGGTGTTACAGACCAGATAGTGTGTAGTGCACACATTATTAATCAGTTTCCTCCTCAGCGATAATGTGCAGACATCACCCTTTATAGATGGCAAAGCACGTAGGCCAGCAAATGGCCCTGCTATCAGTTGCAGTGTGGCCTTTTGTAATTGACAGGTGGAAATTTTGTCAATGCAGAGATTTTTGAAGTACCGTCCAAAATTCATTTGATGTGACACCCAGTATGCCAAAAACTACTAGAACCACTGCAGATGTTTTATGCCATACTTTCAATCTCTGTTTTTCAGATCTTGATACTTTCTGATCTTCTCCAATTCTTTATCTTCTATTCTACAATCTCTTGGTATTGCCACATCAACTATCCAATACTTTCTTCTTTTTAATCACAGTTAGAACTGGTGTGTTATGAGCCAATTATTCTGTATTTAGAAATTCCAAAATATTTTAACCTGCTCATTTTCAATTTCTTTTTTAACTATATTGTATGTTCCCATCATTTTTTTAAATTACTGGCACATGATAATTTTTACAGATGTTCCAGTGAATCGTTTTTTGTGACTGTGTTATATTGGCTGTTTATAATCAATTTGTCAGTCTTCTTGGACAACTGTATATGTTCTATAGTTTTTTCTGCTTTTTTGTACATCTGCACTTTGGATTATCTGATGGGTTTTTCCCCCCAATTCTGGCATTAATCACATTAGTTCAAACAGCTTGTTCTTCTGCAGCCAAAATCAAGCCTTCCATTTCTTTTTTTTTAATGTTCCAGCAATTGCAAATCATTACCAGGTTTTATCATTACCCACTTTCCTTTCAATATTTTGTAGAAATTAATCATGTCCTTTTCTTCTGTTAGTATTGTTATCACATTATTGCAATGTTTTCTTGTTGTTTCCTATACATTTAGTAAGTTCCAGTTTTTAACTTGGATTAATTCTTTTTCTTGGCTGTCTTTTACATAATCAGCCAGTGCATGTTTTTCTCCTTTGACAGTTTGTTTGACTTCTGCCTCCATTTCTTCCGAGCAAGTATAATCTATCAATATGGGGATATAATGCATAATTAATAGTTACTGGTATTAGTTTGTTGTTGTTGTTGTTGTTGTTGTTGTTTGTCTAAAATGTCCAGTTCAGCTTGTATCCAGTTAATAATTTCAGCAGTATATTATATCACAGGTATGGTCCAAACATTGGTGCCTTCGATAGCATTTACACCATTCAGTTGTCTTTAGTAATTTTCTCACTCTTTGGATGTATAATTACTAACCACCTTTTCAATTTGTCCATGTCTGATGTTATCCATGTATGAAATGCTCATTTACTTGTTACTCACAAGTAACATAACCAACTCCTGGCTTATGGGATCTTCCATTGAAGCTTTCAGTGATGATGTTATGTAGAACATATATTTATATTTATTTATTTGTCAATAACGTATTAGGTAATTTATATAATTATGAGCATGACTTGAATACATAAAATAGATACAAGTAGAGGAAACATTAGGACAGGGACGGTAGGCATGCTGGTGCTCTTATGCAAGCCCCATATAAAGGAAGAAGTTGAAAGTACAAGTGTAAAAAATATACTACAAGTAAAACCCCAGTCTGCATATGCATCAAGAACTGGGGACTTTGGTGTAGTGATTGGTGTGTATATAGTATATTACAACATATGGGAAATGTGTTGTTTTCCTTTGTTCTCTCCCTCTCTACATTCTTTCTATCGTATGGTTCTTTGATAGCTTCTGGAGTGATCCGGGCATATTTCACTTTTTTAAAAAAAATCCTGGGAATAAAGCTGGTGTTGTTTTCTCTTTCTCTTTCTGCAGCAGTATTGCTATTTAGAGGAGCATGTGGTGTGTTGTTGTTGTTTTTTACATTTGCCTCATCTGTTCATCCGCAGTTGGAAGAAACTAACTCAGAATGGAGGGAGAGTATTATGACCTTCATCACTTTCTCAGTGTTTGTATTCTATAATTGTGTTCCCCATAAGAAGCTTTTTCTACTTTTGTCAGCATTAAGAGAAACTGCAGTTATCTGTAGGCTATCTATTCCCATGGTGAGCAGTAATAGAAATCAGGAATCACACAGTGTTGTAGAATCACCTGAAGGTTTAATTTTGCTTGGTCTTTTTACTCTAATTTAAAATGTACTGTATCATATTTTATTATCTCCTTCCCCCTCCTCCCGCTAAGATTTCATTGTTTGCCTCACAGCATTTAAACTGCTTATATCTACCAGCAATTACAAATGTAACTAGATACCTTGGGAATGTTGACAAGGACAAGAAATGTTCAAAGTCTGAGCACAGTGCTGATGACGCTGTCCCCAAACTGTGAATGTTGTGCAGTGGATTTTAAGTTATCCTAGAGTCTATTGTGCAATCTTGAGATGGCTGCTTTTAGCCTGATTAACAAACATAGAGAAAGTGTAACTAGGTTATTTAAAGTCTTAAAATAAGTTATACAAGCAATTGTTTAAAATGTCTCAGCCAAAGAGAGTCTACCCCCTTCTGGATTTGGGCTTGTGATCTTTCCCTCTCAACATGGTAGTAAATGGTGAAAGAACTATCAGCTTTTTGGCTTCCTTTGCACTAGTCGGGCAAACTAAAGTAAATGCTACCATCCCCCAGACTCAGCCAACATTAGTACTACGTAAGTAAGACAATTGATATGAGAAGTGAAGGCTGGATCACTTAGATTTTGCAAACTCAGACAATACGTTAAGTGTGTGCCAATCTATACTTTTAAAACTGCAAAGAAAAAATAATAATGATGATAGGATTTAGATTTGTATTTCCTGAATTCTGTGAAAGTCAGAGTCTATGTATATTTAATAACTGGCACTCTTGCCCAGAAATTGAGTGATCATATCAACATTTAAAACTGAGTTTGTATATTATATACACCTGTCAGCTTAAGCTGTTCGGCCATCCTTGGATTTTGAGATGAGCATCAAAGTGAATGCTTAGTTCATGAGGCTTTGGAAGGCAATGCATTCAGGACAAAGCTGATATTTTATCATCCTTATTTGAATAAGCTGAAAGAACCAGTTTCACCTTGGAATGTATAACTTGGGTAATTGCCGCTCATCTCCGTAGAAGCTTAGCTGGGAATACTGCTTGGTGAATGCTGTGGTTCATTCACATGAAAATTCTGATGGATTCATTTACATGAAGCAGCCAACAGATTGAACCCTTCACTGTAGATTTTTCTCTGAAATAAGGTAGATGATAGAGATAGGAAAACCTTTGCTTGATCTGCATATCTATGACACCAATCAAATGCTTCCTGGATTAATACACATGTTTAAAACTTATCTTGGCACCTCATACTTTTCTTATCATTTGAAATGCAGATTCCTCAGCAGATGGGAATGAAGCCCCCACTCCACCCCTTTATTTAGCTTCAGAACTACAAAACTATTACTGCCAACACTGTGCATCAAACAATGAGTTATAGTGATGCAATTTCCATATTGTGAAATTACACTACCTACTAAAATATTTGCATTCTCTGTGGTAAGCAAACTACAGTTGCTTTTAGTTAAAGGAAAATACTTGCCCTGTAAAACAAAAAAAGAGAGCCAATTTGGTGGTGTAATTAAAGCAGCAGGCTAGAAATCAGGACTGTGACTTCTAGTCCTGCCATAGGCATGAACTCAGATGAGTGACCTTGGGCTCTCTCACTCTCTCTCAGCCCTAAGAAGCTCACAAGGGGAAACCACTTCCAAAAACCTTTGCAAAGAAAATTTCAGGAACTAGTCCAGGGGGTCTCCAGGAGTCAAAAATGACTTGCAGCCTCACTCTTCCCACTGTATCTGGTCACATTTTTCAGTTTTCAAATTGAAAAAGAAACAGGGAAAAGTCTGCCTCTCCCCCCTTATAAAACAATCTCTCTCTCCCCCTCCCCCCCTCTCATGCCTTGGAAAAATCTGCCTACTAAATGTGGAAGGAAAATCATAATTTTATGCATCTTTTTCTTTTCCTTTTCATTTGAAGCCTGGTGCACAAATTGGCATGAACTGGCTTATGAGAGCATCTAAACAGACACTGGATGTTTAGAGAAATATTGGTTTGTTGGTCCATGACAGATTGCAAACAATCCTGGATTAGTCTTTGATACTGAAACTTTTTAATGGACCCCTAGTTTCTGATTTTTGATTGTCCAAATTTCTCAGGTTTTTGTTATAAAATATGATGTGTTAGTTTACATTTTATTTCCATAGCCGTAAGCTTTAGACAAATTGTTTAAAATTTCAGTCCTCATTCTCAATGGTATTGTTATAGAAGCATATATTTTCTATGTAGGTAGATCATATAAAAAGAAAAAGTTACAATGGTACCTCGAATAGTATTTATATGGCTGGAATCCTTCTGAAGATTGAAAATTAAAATTAGGTAGAGGAGGACACTTTGCCTAGAAACAGCTGGTGATACCTTATCCAAAAGATTTAGACTTACCCAGATGACATCCTCCTGTCTGTACTGCTTCCAGTTGCGACCAGTATCACTGAACATTAGACTGTAGCTTGTGGTCCAGTCTGAGCTTCCATATCTTCCCTGAGTAGCAATGCCTGTAATCTCTACTCTGTCTCCCAAATCAATTTGGAGCCATTGTTCCGTACTGGAATCCAAAGGAGACCAGCCACCAGCTCCTAAAAGAAAAGATAACCCAGAATGATTTTTGAATTCATGCACCTACTTTTTTTTTAAAAAAAAATATTAAATTTCCAAAGATTAAAATACACAGTACAAAAAGAAACATAATACACAAAAAAGCAAGAAAAAAGCACACACACACACACACACACACACACACAAAACAAAAAATATAAACAACCAAAAACAAACATATCAAAATTTCAAAACTAATAACAACTTTTCTGCATCGGTATCTCTAACCTATTTAACCTCTTTACACAAATTCTACTTCTAAATATCTCTATCTTAAACTTACATCTTTATTTAAATTATCTTAATTTCTATTTACAATTTGATCTCATAACAAAAACATCCCTTAAGTTTTATGTTTACTCTCCAGCCAGGAATGCCATTTATTCCATATTAAATAGTACACTGAGTACTCCCTCTCCTTCATTTCCATAGATAATCTGTCCATCTCTGCACATTTGAATATTTTTTAATTATGATTTGATCTGGAGTGGTGTCTGATTGTTTCCAATTTTGTGTATCACAATTCTACTTGTCGTTAGTATGTGTAATATGATATATTGTATACTTTTCTGCATTTTCCCTTCCAGAATACCCAGGAGAAACAGTTCCGGCTTTCTTTCTATCTTCTGCCCTGTTATTTCATCCAGCCATTTTTTAATCTTGCCCCCAAAATTTCCTAATCTTAGGACAGGTCCACCACATGTGGTAGAATGTCCCTTGTTTGTGTCCACACCTCCAACAATTCGGAGACCTATTCAAGAACATCCTGGCCAATTTTGCTGGTGGTCATGCACCTACTTTTTATGAGTCCTAAATCTCCACTAATGTTCTAGAGAATGTACTGTTAGCCAAAAAGTTCTTTCCTTCAGGATTGCATATTTTTCCTCATTCCCATTACTTAGAAATATAACCTTATATAGGCTGTGGAAGCTTGCCATAAGAGGCCCATTCTAGCAGGAACATTCATCATTGCTTCTCATCTTGTTTCTACCAATACATCCAATCCCAAGTAGTGATTTATGCCTGATGTTTGTGCATGTTCAGCCTGCCGTATGTTAATTCTCTTAATGCTTTTTTTTATCTTGTTGCCCTCATAAGTGCTGAGGAATCTTGTTTACCAGATGTGGACAGCTAGATTCTGTTTAGAATCTAGATCAAGCATGAGGAATACTTTTCTTTGACTTGCATTTTAATTTTAATTGACCTTATTTTTTTTAATTAATACAACAAGTGAAACTCAGTTATTACTCAAATGTGGATGCAGTTCCACAATAAGAAATTATTAGACATACATGTGTTTTGTGTGTACGTTTACAAATGCAGTGGATACAGAAATGTATACATTTATGAAAGTAACACAAAATTCTGCTTTATACAGGTATACTACGCACACACACACACACACAGAGGTGCATGCATATATATCTCCTCACGACATATGGACATATATATTTATATGAACTTTTTCTTTTAAAAAAAAATATCCCAAAATAACATTGACATTGAATGAACTGAATTTAAGATTGGAAATTGAGAGACCTTACTATATTTTTTTCTAGGTCTATATAAAGCTTCCAGCATTTACATTTGGGGCTTCACTTTAGACAATACTGTATATTTTTTATAAAACACGGTCTCCAGTGTGTTAAGTTTGGAACTGAAAGAACAAGCAAGCAAGACATACTACTTGTGGTTAGAGATTAGAATGCCAAAGTGAGAAATATTAAGGAAGGAAATGTAGTGGACTGTATGGTTTAGGAAAATAAAGTGAAGCAAAAGGAGGGCTTTTCAAATTTTTTGCTAATCCAAGGTTTTCTTTGTTACTAACATAGTCTTCATAATCAAATGAAGCCTTTATACGTGAACATCTCTAGATGGAGTTCATAGAAACCAAACCATTCATGTTATTGTTAAAAGGAGGTGTCAGAACTCAGTTATAAGAGCAAAGATGTAGCCAAGGACTAACTATAGAACAGATCACCAACTGTTCATCACAAGTTTCAAATTAAATTAAAGTGGAAGGAAAAAAAAGCCAATTAGTTTCTGCAATATGATTTTGATCATATACCAACATTTTCAAAGAGATCTACAGGAATCATTTTGAAAGTTCTGAACCTCATTGAAGGAAGAAGTGTGGAATTAATTTAAATAAATTGTTACGGATGAATGTGAAAGAAGACTACAGGAGATCAAGAAACAGAAGGAAGCTAATTGGATATCAGAAGAAAAAAAAAGGTGGCTATTGTCAAAAAGAAAAAGGGCATCAAAGCCAAGACTGTTAAAGGTGTCAGGAAGCAACTCAATTTCAGAAAATTGTTAAAAGAGACCACAAAAAAAAAAAAAACCCCAGTATTACAACAACATCTATAAAGACATCAAAGATAAAAACAGATATGGAAAATAATAACAGTCTTCCAAATGATCTCAGAACTCAGGAGATTCCAACATTGAATTGGTAGGCTGATGGATGCCAATGGACAGGTGTCATAGGAGGGGAGCCATGTTAATCTATAGCAGGGGCCTCCAAACTTGGCAACTTTAAGACTTGTGGACTTCAACTCCCAGAATTCTAGATTTTAGTGAAAGGAATAAGCTTTTGCTTCACCATAGGAACAGTAAAGCCAAAGAAAATCAAAAATGGAAGGAATATACTGAAATTTTATACAATAGAGATTTCAACATTCAAACTACCTTATAAGATATTCTAAGAACCTCTAGTAAGAGAACCAAAATTAGATGTGTACTCTTGTCATTATCAAGTCAGAAAACTACAAAAAAATGTTGGAATATTTGCAGAATCCTGGCAAGGAATAGAAAAATAATCAGCTAAGGTTATAATCAACTTACGCTAATACATCTGGAGCATGACATAGTGGCCAACAGTTTTACGATAGTGGCCAACAATCTACAATACCAACATCAAAAAGACAAGACAAGAGTGCAAAATATCATACAGTATCTTTGAATTCACATGTAAGCATAATAATGTTTAGGAAGATCCAGTGCAGATCAGACAGATCCCAGCCTTAGAAGTGACAATGAGGACACTGAAGTGGTGAATAGTTTCTCTCTGCTAGGATGAACAGGAAAAGGAGCCAGCAATCAAGAAATATTCCATAGACCATTGAATGCTTGGTAGAGTAGCATTCCAGGCTTTTGAAAAGAAAGACTCAGATACTGTGATGTGTCTATACCTACAAATATCAGAACTGTGCAGGCAGTGGCTTTCCCTGTGACACACTACAGGAGCAAAAGTTGGAGTTTGAAGAAGCATCAGTTTGAATTACAGCATCAATGGATGCACTTTTGGAAGATCTAAAAAATCAAATTAGGGGTAATTTCACCTGGACAAAATCTAGCTATGTACCATAGTTTCTAAGCATTGAGATGAACTTAATCACATTGCACTCGTGTCGGAGGCATTGAAGAGTTTTCGGGCTGAAACGATTAGCCATTGCCCTTGGGATGCCAAATCCCAAGCTGAAAAATACTCAGCTTCGAGGCAGAAACAACTGAGGTGATTGCAACATACAACTCAACCTTTATTCAGTACTTCTGCATGACAACAACGTTCCCGATTTGACAGTTCCTTTTATACGAGCTGTCAACGCCAGCAACCAATCAGAACACAACAACAGAAACCAATTGGAACAGTTCAGAACTTTCCCTGTCTTCCGCTAGGGGGCAACGGCCAGTAGCTTAACTTAATATGTAACAGGCGGCTCCTTTCGTGTCCCCAGCAAGAGCTGGAGTGAAAGATGGGAGCTCACCCCACTCCATGGCAGCACTCAGGTCTCAAATACGAGCTTGCTGCTTGTCAAGCCAGTGTCTAACCATGCAAGCCACCATGTTCTTCCCTCAATTTAATAGCATATAATATATTTGCAATTGCTTACAAAGTTACTTACAACTTTTTTTTAAAAAAAAATGAATAGATATAAGAGGGAGATGCACTCTAAAATGCTCAAATGCTAGGTATTATAAGACTTTTCAATTATAGATAGTAGAAAAGAGGACCTTCATTTTAGACTATACAGTATATTTTGATAAAATATGGTTTCCAGTGTGTTAAGTTTGGAAATGAAAGAACAAGCAAGCAAGGCATACCACTTGTGGTTAGAGATTAGATCTATATATAGCTTTTCTACAATCTTCTTGTTGTTTGCTCAATTAAAATTGTTGTTGTCCAATCCATTGCGATCCCATGGACAACATTTTTTCCAGGCTTTTCTGTCCTTTACCATCTCCCTGAGTCCATTTAAGCTCATGCCAACTACTTCAGTGACTCCATACAGCCACCTCATTCTCTGCTGTCCTTTTGCCCTCAGTTGTTCCCAGCATTAGGCTCTTCTCCAGTGAGTCCATCCTTCTCATAGAAATTCCTTCTCATTTCTATATCAATTAATATAGAAAGAACTAAAGGCAAGTTTCTATTTTCCTTTTCCTCACAAGTATTTTACTGAATGTTCTTTCCCCAGGAGAGGCAGGGAATCTCTCACAAAAATATTTGCTGAATATTTTGGCTTGCTCAAAGAATCCTATACTTTCTTTCTTATCATATGTTTCAGCATTCCCTTGTGATATATAAGCTCTGGAGAGCATATGCCAGTTGTCGAGGCCCAGGAAAATGAAAGTTTATTACTACGTTAACCATAGCATGTAGCAGCAATAAGACAGGAACAGGTTCAAAGCCCAGACTGAACATTACACAACAGGCATATTTCAATTACTTGATTCCCTTATTAATAGCTGTTCAGCAATTCTGTTTGGTTTTATTGTTCTGTTAAATTCTCCATGTTTATTGTCTGCAATATTTTCAAATTTTCCATAAAACTACAGTAGTTATTTACAATATAAACATGCCAACATCTTTTTCCTTTCCTTAGAAAAGTAGAGGCAAGACATAAATTCTATCTGAGATTCATGTTCAACACTCACCACAAGCTGGATGTTTTATGTGGTCTGAGAGATGTCCATTTTTAATGATGATATGCCTTCTTATTTGAAATATAAACATAAAACCCACTCTAGTTTGAAGCAAAGAAACTGTTTGATTTTTAGGATTCAACAACCCAATGCACAAAGAAATGCAAATAAGACTTGCAGAAACAGTGGTAGGTGTTAAAAATAATTTTAGGAGAAATTGGTGTGATGAAACTAGTAAAAGTGTGAATAAATGCATATCTTTCTGCAATGCTTTAGTATTGTGAATCCTTATTTTAAGTTGTAAATGTAATCCATATCTGAATAAATGTTCCTCTCTAAGAACTTTCTTCCATAGACATTTATTGAAATTTTAATATCCCCACCTAATGATGATAATTTAGGAGACAAGTATGTGAACTGGAGTGAAACATAGTTTTTTTTTCTGATTTGGATTCAATATTGTTCAGTCCATGTCAAAGTTCAGGTGCATTTGAAGAATTAGCAAAAACCTCCGAGGAAATTTTGGAGAAGCTAAATGAATTTCATTAAGATTAGGAAAATCCTATCAAGGGATGTTTTATATTCCTAGAAGCAGTTATGTTCCAATAACCCAATGGAATTAGAAATGATATTTTTAATTAAAATGCCAAACAATATTTGAAACGTCGTCTTGAAATATCACCCACTATATTCTCCTAATTTTTTAATGTCATACAGCCATGTTGTCTAGTGATTTCCTATTACTTTCAGAATGCATCAAATCTGAATAGAGAAAAGAGGGCTAAGTTTAAAATATTTCTGTGGAAGCTGAGATGGAAGGAAAACAGCAAAGATAATAATGAAAATAGATTTGTGCAAAACATATTTCTTGTTAAATAACCCTATTAAAAGTAGATCTCTTAAGTGTTGCTCAGAGTAAGGCTAACAGATCTGAGGTGCAAAAGTCTGGTTAGCTGCTGCATGGAAGCGGCTAACCAGACTTTTTGTAGAAAAAGCAAAGACAAACACAGTTTTAGTCACCACAATAAAAAAAAGATGTTGAGACTTTGGAAAAAGTACAAAGAAGAGCAAGTAAGATGATTAAGGACCTGGAGACTAAAACATATGAAGAACGGTTGGAGGATTTGGGTTTGACTAGTCTAGAGGACTAGTCAAACCCAAATCCTTCAGGAGAGGGGCGTGGACCTGGCAGGTATAATGGAGACCTGGTTGAGCCAAGAGGGGGGGGTCCCCCTCGTTGAAATGTGCCCACCAGGCTTCCGCACATTTCATCAGCCGAGAGCCCAGGGTAGGGGCGGGGTGGTGGTGGTTATTATTAAGGAAGATCTCGATCCGAGGGAGACCACTGTACCTCAGATAGCCGGATGTGAGTCACTTGTTGTGAAGTGGGGTCCTGGGAGGCAGTTGGGCCTGTTGATTATGTACCTGGCTCCTGCTACGTATCAACGGCCCTCTCCGAGCTGCTCAACATGATAGCCAAGGTGGCGGTTAATACTCCCAGGCTTCTGGTCATGGGTGATTTCAACTTGCCATCTATCGGTGAGACGTCTGAGGCAGCTCAGGAGTTCATGGCTTCCATGACGGCCATGGACCTGACCCAATTAATTCTTGGCCCTACTCACATAGGAGGACACACTCTGGACTTGGTTTTTGTCTCTGGTCACTGGTTGAATGGTCTAGATATAGGGGATATAGCTATTGAACCCTTGTCATGGTCTGACCACTCTCTCCTTAGACTTGACTTCCTAACCACTACACCCCGCCACAGGGAGGCGGAACCAATTAGGTGGTTCCGCCCCAGGCGCCTGATGGATCCTGATAGGTTCCTGATGGCGCTTGGGCCACTCCCTGAGACTCTGGCCCATGACTCGGCTGAAGACTTGGTGGCTGTTTGGGATAGTGCGGCCGCCGAGGCTTTGGACCACATCGTGTCTTTGCGACCTCTGACCCGGCACCGATCTCACCTGGCTCCTTGGTTTTCTGAGGAGCTGAGGGAGATGAAGCACCAGAGAAGATGCCTGGAGAGCAGTTGGAGAGCCAGCCATTCCGAGTCTGACCGAACACTGGTACAGTCTCATATTAAGACGTATCTAGCGGCAATAAAAGCAGCAAAATGTAACTATTTTTCCACTCTTATTGCATCAGTAGATAACTGCCCAGCCGCCCTGTTTAGGGTGACTCATTCCCTTCTCCATCAGGGAGCTCAGGAGGATCCCTTGCAGGGTCGTGCTGAGGATTTTGTGCAGTATCTGCATGATAAAATCGCTCAGATTTGGGAAGGTTTGGCCTCTGACTGGGTTGGTTCAGATGGGGTGACTGAGGCAGGTCTTGAGAG
>JANHZT010005807.1:63846-83049 GCA_032468215.1 Stegonotus admiraltiensis | reverse complement strand
TGAGTCAACCTTGAGCCTGGTGAGAATTGAACTCGCAGTAATTGCAGGCAGCTGGCAGCTAAGTGCTACTTTAACAGTAGTTTAGTCCGCTGCGCAACCAAGGCTCTTCTGTTGTTAGTTGTTTACCAATTTATCCATGCCATGTCTCACAAATAGGCAATGAAGACATCAAAGTGTGTGAATAGGGTCTGCCTTTCAGGATCAACCATCAACAGTAGAGGACAGTCATCGTAGTCTCGCACTTGGTCAAACAGCCATAAAAGCCTTGGAAAAGATAGTCAAATGCCATGATGTGTTTATGTTGTACATACAAAGATCAGAATTGTGCAAGCCATGGTATTCTCCACAGTACCCTACAGAAATGAAAGTTGGACTTTGAAGAAGCAGTATAGGAAACTTATTCATCCAGTTTGATGAATACAATCAAACTTATCCAGTCTGGTTGTCTACAATGGAAGCAATGATACATGCAAATACCACAGACCTAGATAAAATGGTAAGATACGCAGATTTATTAGACACAAAAGGAGAATTAAAATCAATACAAGATTTGAAAAAACAAAGAATAAATTTAGAATGGTGACCATATTTACAAATCAAAACTAGATTTTAAAAAGATAAGGAACAATTTGGCATAAACAGGAAACAATTGGAATTAGATAAATTAATATTAGGATCAGGAAGAAAAATGATTACAAATACCTATAATTACTTATTAGGAAACTTATTCATGCCTTTGAACTCTGGTGCTGGAGACGTTTGTGAATATCATGGCCAACCAAGAAAACAAATAAATGGATCATTGAATAAATCAACCCCAAATTCTGATTTGAGACACAAATTACCAGGCTTAAATTACCCTAATTCGTGCACAATAAGTGAAGGCCCAGCTCTCTGGAAAAAGGCTCTAATTCTGGGAAGGGTGGAAGGAAAGAGAAAAAGAGGATGTCCAGCAGCAAGGTTTGAATCCCTAGTACAGGTCTCCTGTGTGAGCAGGGGGTTGGACTAGATGACCTCCAAGGTCCCTTCCAACTCTGTTACTATTAACATAAGGTGGATGGATTCAGTTACAGTTGTAATGAGTACACCATTGGGAATCTTGAAATAACAGGTTAGGGCAGGAGTAGGCAAATATGGGAATTATATGACCTGTGAAATTCAACTCCCAGAATTCCTGAGTGAGCATGGATGACTCAGGAATTTGGAGAGTTTAAGGCCACAGGTCATAAAGTTGCCATAGTTGCCCATCCCGGGGTTAAGGACAGATCAACATGGAGAAAATATGTCTATGTGGTCAATAAGGATTGAAAAGGATTTGATGGCACATAATCAAAATGACCTTTGTGGCGTCCCATTCCATGTCATTGGAAGTCGGATCAAGTGGACTGTACTCTGGGAAATTGAAGTACTAAAAAATTGATTTACAAGGTCACAACACTCTTTAGTTGCTCTTCTAGATGATCTAGGTGATTTAGGCAACTCTTAACGGTACAAATAGGAAGCCAATCTGCAGGTGGCACAATATGGGAGAACTGGTTTGCTCAAAACTCCTTTTTAAAAAAAAGCAAAAGCAAGCAAACTCGAGCTTAAAAGCAAAACTAACTTTCCAAATAGAGACGGCAGGTGCGGAAGAAAGAAGACGCTGCAGAATATAAGAGAGGGAGGGAAAATCCACTCTGTTCCCCTTCTTTTTCCCTAGGGGACCCCATGTGCCAATTCGCCATCATTAATCCATGAAACGTAGTTAATCGAAAATGTGATCGCAGAGGGGCAAGATTAAAAGCAGCCTCAGAGACCGATTGCCCGGGCGGACTGCTACCCGGTCACCGTCTGCGTTCCTGAAAGTGGCTTTCTTTGAAAGGCAGGTAATCATGGAGGCCGCAAAACGTTGAGGTAATGGTATATTTTTGTCCGTGCCGGCAGTCCTTCTGTCCCACTCCCCCACCCGGACCACCCCGCCCCCGCCGGCCTCCCAGACTGCAGTAGATCGTGCGATCCACACTAATCAGCCTCTGCTCTGCTTGCCTTTCTCCGAGAGACGGCGGGTTACGTCATTCCGTAACACAGGCAGCAGCTGTTAAATCGGCGGGATCTGCAGAGCTCTGGCGCTTTTTTTTTTCTTCTTCTTCCCCCGCCTCCCTCTTATTTCAGGTTTAGGCTCCGTTGCCTGGAGAAAGCACGGCTGGGGATTTTGGGGAGTCTGAAATCTTATGGGATGGCCCCTTCGGAACCAAGCATCTTTTTGAAGAACTGGGTTATGGTTACAAGCTTTGGACTGCAAAACTCCAGCGTCGCTTGGCGGCAGTAAAGTGGCCGTTCGGATTTCTGCAATCTAAGATTTGGTAACACTAACTAGGTAGCCAGAAGGCCTTGGTTAACTGGTCTCTTTCATCTGCTGCGCTCCTGGCCAGAGACACGGATTTCCCCCCAGGGGCTTTTCCGCACATGGGTTCACAATAGTGCAGTTTGTTAAGCTATGTAACTCCAGCCAAGGATGTTTGTTCCTGCTTACAAATCGAACTCTGAGAAATAGAACTGCAGGAGTTATAATATTGAAAATCCCAGCCCCTGCTTGCATAAGCAATCTCAAGTGCTTCTAGAGCAGAGGTCTTCAAATTTGGCTGCTTTAAGACTTGTGGACTTCAACTCCCAGAATTCTCCAGCCAGCATAGCTGTACTACCAAGGCTCCTTCAGTATGATAACATCTGCCCGCTTTCAGTATGATAACATCTGCTCGCTTTCTCTATAAAATTCCACAAACAGGCAAGGTAAATACAGAGAAAATGTTCCTTTGGAATCCTTCCTGTCTTAGAATTTTTAATATTGCTCACATGGGGATCAGAATGTGAAACCACCTGCTGGTACTACCTTACCTTAAAATGATGAATGCACCTAAATTCAAATGCCAAAGCCCTCTGAAACATGAATATACCAGCTATTGCAGACACTGGGCTGCTCTTGGTGTGGATGGGAACTATTGTTTGCCAGTTTGCCTATGGCTGTTTACTCAGAAGTAAGGACAACTGGGTTGTTACTCCTAGGCATACATAGGCCTGGTCTGGGGCAGGCAACAGTGTTGGATGATACATGTTTGTTTTCCAGGCCACTGCATGACAGTTTCAACTTTAACTATACATATCACCAATTTTATTTTTACCCTTTCCTTCAGCCAAGAAATTACTAGTCACTATGATCAATGCAAAACTGACAGAGTAGGTGTCTGTCTGAAAAAAGGATCTTGAAACTCATTGCTCCAACATGTAGAAATTCCTGTAACAACCTTTGTTTCCTTGTAAAGAAAGAATATTTGAGATCCCAGGGTTTTAAAAGTGATTGTGATCTTTTTCTTTTGCCTAAGCTCTCTAGGTAGCTCTCAGCAAGCCACAATCTCTTTGCACCAAACCACTGAAGATGCCTTTGAAGATATCAGTTGCCATCCTGGCCTAATAATAGCATTGGAAGCTTGGGCATTTC
Organism: Stegonotus admiraltiensis; assembly: GCA_032468215.1. Classification (NCBI taxonomy): domain Eukaryota; kingdom Metazoa; phylum Chordata; class Lepidosauria; order Squamata; family Colubridae; genus Stegonotus; species Stegonotus admiraltiensis. The sequence continues at coordinate 79,574 of JANHZT010005807.1, read as the reverse complement.
AATAGGGGAAACTATATAAGAAGAAACACCAAGCTACAGCACTAAGTGAGATAAATTTCAGAAGGAATGTGGAAAGGGTAATCACAGGTCACTCCTGTTTTCTGTAGACAGATGCTTATGGCTCACCTGCAACAAGGGAAATATATTTGTGACCTAGAGAAAATTATTGGTGTTAAGAGAGGTGTTAATTATTGGTATTGAGAGAATTCTGCAAAGTGCTAAATGCACATTTTATAAGCTAAACACTGGAGACCTGGACTAAACACTGGAGAGCAATAGCACTTAGACCTATATACCCCTTCCCAGTGCTTTATAGCCTTCTCTAAGCAGTTTTACAGTCAGCATATTGCCCCCAACAATCTGAGTCAACCTTGAGCCTGGTGAGATTCGATCTGCCAAACTGCTGGCAGCCAGTGATCAGAAATAGCCTGCAGTATTGCACTCTAACCACTGCACCACTGCGGCTCTATATGTATCCCAACTGAATGGCACACAACTGAATTCTCCCATTCTTGGTCCTTTTCCATTGTTTCTACTTGACCCAATCTAATGGGATATGCTCATTAATTAGTAGATACCTGCCACTGAGAATAGTTTAAGAAAGCCTCTTCTAGCTACCATGAAATACATTTCTACCTATTCTTAGAATGAGATTTCAATTAGGAAGTAACCTCCTTAATTGAGCAAAACAAAATCATATTTAAAAAAAAACCTTTCAAATTGCAGAGCTATATTTTCTTAAAATAAGGATGTTACACAGTAAGTGAAGGGGATGCATAGCTTATATTGTATTCATTTCAAACCTACCTTTTGTTTAGCCTGTCTTCCTGTCACAATAAGCTGTGGTGGAAAAGGAGAGCAACTGACAATATGGTAGAAATCAGGAATTATATTCAGTGTTAACCCAAAGGTGCTTTTTCAAGAAGCAACTGGACTTTTTGATTTTTCTTTAAGACATTTTGCTTCTCATCCAAGAATCTCTGAGAGCTGAAGAAGCTTCTTGGATGAGAAACAAAATGTCTTCAAAGAAAAACCAGAAAGTCCAACTACCTTTTGAAAAAATACCCTTGGGATAACCATGACCTGGATAACAGAATCTCCATAGACATCTAGTGTTAACATCTGCTTGCTGAATGATACAGGTGAGCAAAACAGATTCCTCTTTCTCTGAAGTTTCTCAACACCAGATATGTTCCAGAGGTCTAGTGGATTGCCTATCAAATAACACTGGCATCAGTAGCTAATACATTCTAAACTCTTGCTCCAGGTAAGTATATTTGGGTAAAAGGACTCCACATTAAATCAGATTTCTTCCCACCTTTTTGCATAGGTATTAATGCACGAGATTTACAGGGCCCTTATATAAAAAGGAGTCTGGAAGTTCCTTTTTTTGACTAATTTTTTTTAATAAAGGACGCAACACTTTCATGAGCTAGAAGAAACATCAAATGCATAGAGTAGCTAGGCCAATGTATGATTTAAATTGGGGTGAAGTTTGGAGGAGGGAGGGGAAGATAGGGTGGCTATGCAGATGCAGGTTACATAAGAGTCAGATTACAAGTATCTTATTAATAATTGTACAGCAGTATATTAAAACCTATTGTTGAAACATTCAGAGGTTAAATGAAACATTTTGATTTTAAGTGAGTTCAGCAATTTCTTGCTCAGTGATGCTTTTTCCCAAAACACACATTTTGAAGTCTGCCAGAGAGTGTCCTGGTTAGAATGCTCTTATAATACTTCATCCTTTTTTTGAGTCCTGATGTTAAATTTGTGGTTACTAGTTTTTGTGAAAAAAATTGTTCCACTTCTAATCCAAAGGGAAATTGTTGATAGATGATCACATTAGAACAGGGGTGTCAAACTCGATTTCATTGAGGGACGCATCAGGGATGTGTTTGACCTCAGAGGGCTGGGTGTGTGTGGCCGGAGTTGGGCGTGGTCATGGTGGGCGTGGTCAGGTGGACATGGTCATGGTGTGTGTTTGACACAGGCTCAAGATGCATTTTTCCCCTTCTTTCTTTCCAGTTCTTTACTATAACCATTTCCCTATCTCTTCTACCAGATATCACTGGCAAACATTTATTACTTATTCTTCATATTCCACTAAACTTTTAATTTCTAAATTTATACCCCATTGTTTAATAGTAAATTGCTTTTCCAGGCAGAAAAGCTATTTATACTATTGTATTTTTATTATTCAACTAATAATAAAAATACAATAGCATAAATAACATGACAATACAAGATCTAACAGCAGAGGTAAATTTCCAGGATAGTAAATAGAAATGGCTGTGAATTATAGAGACTTGCTGTTGATGCATATGTGAGGGCAAAATAAACATCTGGGTTTGTTGTAGGGTTTGTTGTAATGTCCATGTGAACATTATTATTCTGTTTTGTTTTGACCCCTTGTGAGAATCTGCTTCAGTTTGGGTTGCTGACTGTATGCAAATATGGATCTTCCAGCTAGTGTAATATGGACTGTAGCTTTATGATGCATTTGCCTGTGCATCAACTGTGAGTTATAGTTAACAACCAATCATGTTCTGTTTCTGTGGTACATCTTTTAATAGACCTTCCTACTAAGAGTGCTTTTTCTAAGGAGTTCCTTATATCATTCCATTATTTTCTTGGAATGTAAGTGTTTGGATGTTTTACCATGCCGTATATATAGTCCTGCAGAGACATACATACTTAGGAGACTCAATTACACATTGTAGCACTTGCTAAGGACACAGATATTTTTGAATAAAATAAAAGTATATCAAGGAGAAAATGTATGCGGTTGCTGAGAGTTGACAGTAACTTCATAATAATAATTTATCTTATTCTTAGAGGCATAGACTGTAGATGCTTGCCTGTAACTGTTGTGGATTGGTCTGTCATTTGGCTCCAGTGCTGAAAATACTGTGCCAGAAAAACAAGAGCATTCGTATGTCAGCAATAACACATTTGTCCTTGACTTTTTCTTTTTTTTTTTAACCACAAGGAAGAAGTCATCTCTGCCAGCATGACTGGCTGGCTGGCACAGTTACTGCCATCTTCTGGAGATGATCTGGTTTTACAAGCCTCAAGTCTTTGTCATTTCTGGTGAATGGAAATGAAGCGGGTTAATCACGTTTTGTGTCCTCAATAGTGATGGTTGTGGGTGCTTGGAAAAAAGATTTTGTTAAAGTTCAGAGATTAAAGCCAAAAAATGAACACTTATGTAAAAATTCTGAAACCACAATCATATGGCTACCTTCATCAGTCAGAACTAGATTGCTCTTCAGTTCTTTTGTACCACTGTAGACCAAAGATACGAAGGCACATTATCCTCATTGCTAGAGCAATACCCTTCCTTCTGCCAGTTGAAACTGCTGGCTGAATTCTTATACTGGTAGGAGAGTTCTAGTGCAAAACAAAAGAGAAGGGTCATCGTCACCCTTTTGGGAGGATGGCCACTTACATGCTTACCTGTTATACCTAAAGCGGGCAAGCCACAAGCTGGTGCAACCTAACTTTGGAAGAACAGAGTCTCAAGTTGCCAGTCCTTCACCCCACTCTGGTTGAAGATAGAGAGGAGGTAGATGTAGTCTTCCTAAGGAAATAAATTAAGTCCTTGCTTACTGTTTTGTTTTCCTTCCCACTTCTTTTTATCTTTCACCTTTCCCCAAGCGCCCTCAAAGAATCAGAGGCACCCTAGATGTGCCTTTTAGATCCTGCCTTGGTCCCATAACACAGATAGCAAACACCATGATAAGAATGAACAGCTCCAGAAACAGATTTCTATATCAGAGGTTTCTGAGTCATAATAGCCATATGTTATCCCTGTACTGTCACTCCTATTTTCTGATGAACCCATTACTGTTATTTTTGCATGCCTAACTCTACCATCCCACCTATGACTGGATAATTCAGCAGTCATCACAGTGAGCAGTTTTGCTGGAAAAGTGGCAACTGCAGCATCAAATCAGGCTCAACTCTTGGAAACTTCATGGTTGCATCCATGGAGATTTAAGATAAAATACAAAAATGATTTGCTACTGTCTTTTAATTTTTAAAAATATCCCGGTTAGTTTAACAGGCCTGCATTTACTGCTGGTCTCTCTTCCAAGTACTAACCACAACACATCTTGAGCTTAGGAGAGTCTGACACGAACAATATATGACTATTTCTTTTTTGTATGTCAAATTCTACTATGCACACGCTTGCATTCCCATGAAATAAGGTACTCTGTGATAATACCTACCGTTATGCTTTAAACTGTGTCTTAGAGGCATTTTACATGTAAGAGATTAGAACTGGTACCAACAGAAGAGAATGTATGTAGCTCAGGATTGAACTGTGGAATCCTTGGTGCTGAGACTGGTTCTTGCTTGCAGCATTTTGTTTCCTGACTAGGTAACATCTTTAATGCTAGAAGCGAGTGGGGTTTGCTTTCTGTTTATATACAGTAGCTTGTCCTGTCAGTGTTGGTGGAGATATGGTTTTCTCCTTGGTAGGTCCTTGACTAGGCTTTTGTTTACTACTTATTTGTCTGCAAGAAAACAACCAAGCTCAGTGACACCAAGGACTCCACAGATTACAAATGTTTATTATATTTTGCCTTTCAGTTTAAATAATAATCAATGTGCCTTGCAATATTAAAACAAAATTATGTCTCCCACATGTGTTAGCCACGGAGACAGCAGATCGCATGGCTATTGAATTAAAAAAAAAATTATCCCAATTGAGATGCTCCATCAAAGAGAATGGAGGGTAGGACAGAAAGATTTCAGGCACCTATGGCAGCTGTTAAAGGAGAGCTTGTGGGGCAGTTTAATCATTCAGAGACAAATGGAAATGTCAAGGTAATCACCTGAGTGATCAATTACTCCTGAAACAGATCGGAAGCCAGTGAAGCTGTGACAAAAATAAGAATATGCTTCCAAATAAAAGGGGTGCATTCAGGAAAAAATGTTGCTACTACTATATTAAAGTCTCACAATAATTAAATTATAAGCCACCTGAAGCAAAACCTCTCTTTCTCTAAGAACAATGTAGCTGGTAAACCCACAAAAACATAGTTTGCTGGAACTCCTGCTGAGTAAAGCTCAGTTCAGGGTCATTCCTGATCTAAAAATTGGACAGGAAAATATAACCCATTTGACACTTGGTAAAAATCCCTATTGCCAGATCAGCAGTTCCATTAACTAGGAATCTGTTCTCTGAACGGTGGATTTTTGTCCATCAAATTTCCCTGCTTCTGTCTTTAATCACTAGCTATGGGAACCCTGAAGGACACCCTCAATTGCCTCAGCCAATTCCCTAACGTCCTATCTAGGGCTGCCCTAAAATATTGTTGTAGGACTATTTGGGATGGCAGCACTGTTTGGGATTGGGGCAGGATTGAAGGAAGTGGAGGGATGTGGATTTCCCAGAGACACAGCACATACTCTGCAGTTCGTGTTGGAAGAATTCCTGAAAAACCAGGAAAAGGCCATCACTGGTCTTCTACTCAGTCATGGCCCTGCCTCCCTCCTGCAAAGCCTTGCAAAGCACCAGCAGCTTCCAATGCACTGAAGCCCACAGACCAGTTCTCTAGGGATGCTTCTACTACATATCCTGCACCTTGCACCCTGTGTCACCATCAGAAAGAAAATGGCAAAAGTTAGCTGCCAGTAGTACAGGGTGGCAAGGGTAGGTGGCAGAGTCAGGACAGCCAAAAGGACAGAGTTGGAGTGGGAGACAAGGATGGCATTGTCCTGGTCTAACACCTGCAACAAGGACCATTGGGATTCTAAGCAGTGCAGTCCCATGATATTTTACCTAGTGACTGCATCACTTAGTGATGGAAATTCCAACCCCAATTGCCGTTTTAAGTTGAGGGCTACCTGTATACATATTCAACAAACAACCAATAATGTACCATAGGAAGATGAGAGTTAGGGATACTCCTTCCATCTTCATGATAGATCTACAACTTCAGGGGGCTGGGAGTTTTAAATTTCCATGTAACCCCTCTGCTGGGGTTGCATACTAGCTCAAGATCACCCTTTCAGCTCCAGCGGTGAGGAGACTGATCCCCTAACCAGCAGACCTGTTGATGCAATACAGGTAGTCCTCAACTTACAACCGTTCACTTAGTGATCATTCATAGTTACAATGGCAGTGAAAAAAACGACTCATGACCATTTTTGAGTCGTGGTGGCGCAGTGGTTATAGTGCAATACTGCAGGCTATTTCTGCTACCTGCCAGCTGCCTGCAATTTGGCAGTTCAAATCTCACCAGGCTCAAGGTTGACTCTGCCTTCCATCCTTCTGAGGTGGGTAAAATGAGGACCCAAATTGTTGGGGGCAATAGGCTAACTCTGTAAACCACTTAGAGAGGGCTGTAGAGCACTGTAAAGTGGTATATAATTGCTATTGTTATTTTTCATACGATTGTTGACCATGGTCACGCAATTTACATTTGGATGCTTGACAACTGATTCATATTTATGATGGTTACAGTGTCATTTGACCATCTTTTATGACCTTCTGACAAGCAAAGTCAATGGGAACGTCAGATTCACTTAACAACTGTGTTACTAATTTAACAACTGCAGTGATTCGCTTAAGAAATGTCAGAAGAAAAGTCATAAAATGGGACAAAACTCATTTAACAAATATCTCACTCAGCAACATAAATTCTGGGCTCTATTGTGGTCATAAATTGAGGACTATCTGTAATTCAGTCAATACTGTAGCAATGGGACAGGAAGTATGGACATGAATTTCCAGCTACTAAAAAACTGAAGCACATTGTGTGGCTGGATAACATGTAGAAGGCTGTGCAGGTGCCAGGTATTTTGAGGTCAGCATCTGAGCTTTTATTGTATTGCCCTATTAAGTCTTGGAGGAACTCAAGCCCATTGCATTTTATATTGAGCTACAGCAGGGCTGTCAAACTCCCGGCCCACGGGCCTGATGTGTCACACACTGGCCACCCTCATGCCCGGTTTAGCAAAGGGCAAAAAAGACCCGATACATCACGTGATGACACTGTGGTGCTGTGAGTTTGACACCCCTGAGCTACAGCTTTGCACAGAATCATTTCCATTCTTGTCTACCCCAGGATAGAGACAGGAGAAAGGCAGTAGCCATTGCTGTGTTGTCTCTTGCTTTTTAGCTATTCTTGCAGTCATTGCTGCTGTTGTGTGGGAGCACAACCAGACAATGATGGAATCCATTTCGACATAACTGCCTTGAAGAGTCAGTGTTCTAATAAACTGAGCAGAAAAGCAGCCTCACCACATTCTTTAGAATATCTAATGTTGAGCAATAAAACCTAAAGTAATCCATTAAATACCAGATGGAATATTAAGTTATGCAAGAGATGGAACAACTGGAGAGCATTGTTGACCTGCTCAGCGCAATCTGAAAGAGATCAGCATCTGCTTGAGCTGGGCAAGTTCGCTATTAGGCATAAAGAGCTGGCTGCCTTGGGCAGAAGATTCTGGTAGGTATGACAGAACAAAAACTGAATTTCCATCTTCTTGAATCACTGTTCCTCTCCCCCAGATTGCCTAATGTTAATCTGAGTTACCTTTTCATCTCACCTAGACCCCAAGCTGCCAGGCACAAAGCAGTTTAGAAAGGCTACAGACTGAGTAAACATGCTAAGCAGCCCTAACCTGAAAAACAACTTCAATCTAGATGAATGAATTTCAACTCCCAGAATTCTCATTAATGGCCATGCTAGCTAACTGGGAGGATTCTGGGACTTGTCTAGCAGATAACATGGGCGTTCTTGCACTGCAGCATTTGTCAGCAAACATGATACCCGATGTGCTGGGCTACTAAACCCAAATTTCCTCATTATGGCAGCCAAGAGATACAGTAAACCCTAGAACAGAGGCAAGAGAGCAGCAGTTATCTAAAGGAGGGAACTGCTTGTGCTACGTGCCCACCCACCAACTCCTAAACTGACCTCAGGCAGCAAAGGAAGACTGCTTGTCCTGAGGGGTGGGGGGATCTGACTAAAATCTGTACACGACAAGGGGTTGGAGTGGGGAGAAACTTTTCGCCCAATGGAGCAAAATGGGTCTTGGATGGCCCTCTCTATGCTAATAGTTGCATTTGTTATATCTGGCCCAGAGATTCATACATGGCTTTCTTTTATGTGCATGAAACTCCCTTCAGATACAAGAGCCCAGTTGCACCGCTGAAAAGCTCCTCTAGTTGGCTTTCTATAATACTGTAGGAGAAGCATAATCCAGGCCACAAATTGCTTCTGGCAGTTTCTCTCTGGAAATTAAATATGATCAATAGCAATTGATAGCCAGACGTTGTTTGCTACAAATATATTTCATGAAGAGATGAGTTTGCAGGTATTTCAGTGCAGGAGCCAGACTAGATCTGAACATTGAGGTGCTTAAGCCTATCTGTGATCACACCGGAAGAAGAGACCAATTTAAGCAGTAAAGAAAGACAAATTCTTCCACTTGAGCAAGGCAAAAAGAGGAGAAAGGGCTACTGAAAAGCAGAGTCACAGAAGGAAGAAGACCCAGCAATCAATGTGCTTCTTGGGATCCTTAAAACAAACCCCATCCCCACAGAACATCTGAAATCATAAAACCAAATCTGCTGCTATCACGTCTTACTTGGTCCCTAAATTCTAAGGTTTAGGTTCCTATTAGGTTTAGGTTCCTATATACACATAAGAGTCATGATCGCCATTTTTTTTTCCTATCATAAACTGAGCTGCTTTTTCTCCCAGCCCTCTAAGGTTTGGTTTAACCTTAGAATAGAATTCTACTTTCATCCTATCAACTCAAGGATGGGGCAGCAGGAGGCCCTGGTCATCCATTTGTGCAGCCTCCACCCTTTGTGTGTATGTGTGTCTTCAAATCAGTGTTGATTCTGATGAATGCTCTAGACAAATTCCTGCATTTTTGGGGGGGTCAAGATTTCAAAAGTGGTTTGCCACTGCCTGTTTCCTAAGGTTGAGAATGAAAGACTGACCCAAGTTTACCCAGCTGAATTTATGCTTAAGATAAGACTAGAAATCACAATCTATCAAGTTTCTAGTCTGGTGTCTGAATCACTACACCAAACTGTCTGCCTCTCCCTCACTTTTCCTGGGATTCTTGAAAAATGAAAGGCTAGTTTTCTGCCATTTTCAAGTGGGAAACAAATAAAGACTATTGTCAGCCCTCAAATAAGTATAGGATCAGTGGTGGGTTGCTCCCAGTTCGCCCCAGTTTGGGTGAACCGGTAGTGGCAGCGGTAGGAGGGAGCCTCACCCATCATCAAAAATGCTCTGCGCATGTGTAAAGCGCCGTGCACTCGCAAAGTGAGCGCCCGCGCCTGCGCACTACCAATAGCGAACTGGTAGCGCTGGGATTTGAATCCCACTACTGTATAGGATGTCATATCTTAAAAATTAATACAAATTTAAAATTCCCTACAACCAAGCCCATTTATTGAGTGATTTGATCCCACCCACTCATTTCCCTTTCTCCCCCAATTCTGAAGTTATCTACTCCTTTGCTATTTAATAGAAGCTATGATTAATTTCATATGGTGACTTCAGAATGAATTATGGAAGTTCCTGAAAAGGGGAATTTGCATTTGCTAAAAGGAGGAAGATAGCAGGTGAACTTACTTGAGGATATTCCCCAAAGATCGTGAATGGGAATGATCAATACTTTTGAGACACGGATGGGCTTATACATTGTTCTGAGTAAAAATGGGATAGCCTTTGATTTAGTGGATTTGCAAACCCAGCCCATTATGGTTTGCATCACAATACATAGTTCAACATTTTGTGTGAACCTGACTACAAAAAACATGGTTAAAACAATCACAGCCTAATACAGCACACGGACTTAGCCGATGTTTGTTTTTGTTTCCATGATAGAGCTCAGCCAGCCGAAGTCCCATCCCAAACCATGAAATTTCCCAGCGTAAATCAAACCACTTTTTTTCTAGATTATTTTACAGTAACAGGAATTAATCTGCATGTGAACTGAAACTTCTCTCTCCCATCCAGTTTGAAAAAGGGAAAATTAACAGAAAATCTTTAATGAAACCAAACACTGAGATATTGATCACCACTTCTCCTCTTCACTGAAGATTTCTATTTAGCTTCCTGCTTCTACAGGGACAGATTGCTATTTGCAAGCTTGGAAAATGTACAGCCAAGGTCACACAAGACTTTGGGTTCTCGTGTTTCATTGTGTGGCTTAGCAATAGAAAAAAAACCAGGGGACTTTCTCCAAAGATGGTGAATTGGTGGAATCTGGCTTCAAGGAAGCACAGACAGGATCAGACTGACTAGACACCCCTGCTGATTGTCTGGACTGAGACAAACTATGTTAGACAGCTTTTGCTTTCTTCACCACCACCCCATACACACGTTAAAGTAAATATATATATATATAACCCACATCCTACTCAGATTGGGCCGCCGTTCACACATCATGAACCTGATTTTGAGAGAGTTCAAGACATTAATTTAAAACCAGCAAAACTGCTAGTTCGGGGACAACAGAAAACTGCCCTGGCTGTTGTAACTGGCCCCAGATTAGCGCCGTGTCCCTCATCTCCTTCCTGGGGAGCAGAATCGGGAGGGGGCTCTGAGCCGCATCTCCTCGAGACGGCTCAGCCAACCAGTCCGCCCTCCCGGTGTCCCCGCGCCCCTTTCCCCTTCTCCGCCAAATCGCCCTCAGCCGAAGAGCGGCTGCCGTCTGCAGGTGGAGTCGCGGCAGCGGAAGGGGAGGAGAAAAGGACGCCGCAACCTACTTGAATAATTGATAGGCTGGGCTGCGAAGGGGAGAGCTAGCAAATGCGGGAGAGCAGCCGGGCGCCGGGCTCCCTGCGTCGTTGCCGCCGTCCGCTTGCCTGCTCGCCGGCGATGAGAGAATTGCGCGCAGGTAGGGGAGCTCGGCCGCCGCGTGGCGCCTCTCCTGCCAGGCTAATTAAGGAGGCGCGGGAAAAGGCACGGAGAAGGAGGAGGGAGAGCCGGCTATGACTCTTAACCGTGACAGATAAGTCGAGCCTCCATCTTCAGAAGCAGTGTACCCCTTCGTGACCATTTAATGAGAAGGGCTGAGACATTTGGACTCCTCTCTAAAAAAAAAAAATTAAATGAGTGAATGAATACCTGGACTGAGAGATGGGCTGGGCTGAGCGTTAAATTGACCGCAAATCACATCCCTCCCCAGGTGGAGCTGGTAGGGGGGAAAGAAGAGGAGGAGAGAGAGGTGGTTCAGAAGAGTTATCACTTCTCCCATATCCTTTCTTCTGGGGCAGTTTAAAACATTGCAGGCAGAAAATGCTGCAAGAGTTGGTCCCTGGGACTGCAACTTGATGCCCCTCTTGAACTGCTGCCTGTCATTGCTATTGTTGAAGGGACAGTATTAGAAGAAACGGCGCAGGCATCTTTGCGATCCTTGGCTAATAAGAGATCTTGATTTCTTGCACCAATAATTATGATCTTTGTACGTGCAGGAACGCAGTAGTGTTTAGATCCAGCGTATGCTTTCATTGGTAAGGCTTATCTGTGAAATATAACAAGGATTTTGTTAAGAATGTTCCTGACCGGGTATAAAATTAAAGAGGAATTTATATTTAGGCAAAAACTATCCCAAAACTCATCAGCCTAACAAGAAATGCAATTCAGGATTGCTTGCTATTTGTGTCTGTGCCTACTGGTCAGCTGCATTGGTCTTTGAGGTATTTAGGAAGCAATGGTGAACCAAAAGGGGCTCTGATTGCTCCAACTGCATCTTGTCTAGGAGGCATTATTGTATGTTTGGTATGAATGAAGAGGTCTTGCTTCCATTTTCATGCATTAAACAGAGATGATCATATTCATGTCTTGATTCTGCTGCTCTGTGTGGAGCAGATGTTTGCATTTGTGTTTGAGACATACTGATCTGTTGCAGCAAAAGCAGAAGAGAGTGCATGTGTGTGCGTGTGTATTCTGTGGCATTTTAAGGACTAACAGATTCATTGTGGCATAAGTTTTTGTCAAGAGGATTCTATTTCATCAAACATCACTGTTACCTTGAGTTGGAAAATGTATTCTCTGGGTGATAAAGAAAGCTTTAAGCTGGTATCTCAGTGATTATGGCTCTGTCCTGTTTTCTTCTATTTCACATCAGGCTTGTACAATCTTGATGTCATTTATTTAACTGATGGATGGCACATCAGTTTGTTTGATCTACTCATGCAGCCTAAATCGTGCCCTTTCATCAAAGATAGGAAAATCTACTCTGACGTATTTGAAGATAGCCTGGTAAAAGATATGGAGTGTTTTCTCTTATTTCTTTACTGTACATACAAATTAAAAATGTAACATCCACCAGGAACAAAAGAGGATACTTCTTGGAACACTGACAGTGAAAAAACTGTTTTCCATGAAAACCCAGACAAGTGAATTTAAGAACAACTATGCTAAAACTTTAGTTTTATATCAAGCTGCTTTTTAAATGTTTGCTTATAAATCACTGCACCAAAAATAAAAATTTCCCAGTATGCACTTAAATTCCAATTTGGCAGCAGAATAAATTCTACCTTATTTCAACTGAATGTTGACAAGTGATTTTAAAGGGGAAACATGATTGGATTAGTAAATCTGAGTCCAGTTAGCCAATCTGAAGGAGTTTGTAATTGCTTTTGGAAAACTAACATCTGATGCCAGAGATGCTAGCATGTGACATATGCTAAACAAAAAAATGTTGTTGCTGTATTTTCCTTTCAGCTTGGAGTATTCCATTTCCATTTTTAATGGAACTAAGGGAAATCTAAGATAGGTCTTATTCTTTTATACTGAGAGTGTCCCAAAACAGAGTTCCACAAATTTCCCCTTGTAGTAATGTAGTCCTACTTTTTTTGCCTTTAAATGTCCTAATTATAGAGAGGAATTATTGCATGTTCAGATGTGCAAGATCGAGATTTATTTTTCACTTAGCCCAATTAAGGAATAGGGACATAGTCGTTTCCCTAGCATATTCAGCATATATTTATTTGTTTTGCATAATATCACAACCTGCACACACTCCTGATGGGTGACATCAGTAAAACAGCACATAAATCCAGACCAAAGCAATACCCAGTAATCCAGACAGCACTAATCTATTATCTTTCAGATGTTCTCTGGAAGACCTATTTTCACTACCTTCCAGAAAACCTTCCTTAAAGCAGGTATAAAAGAATCTACTGTCTATGAGCTCCTGCCCTCTTAATCTTGCAAAAGTGAGAAAATATTAATATGATTTGTTGGAGAGGACACACTATTGATCAATTCTATATGAAGAGGTTGGTCCTGAAGATACTTGGGAACAAATTCATATAGGGCTGTATTGGTTAAAATTGGCACTTTGACTTGTACTCAGAATATGAACAGCCAATGCAGGCTGTTACATTTTGCATCAACAGTCATTTTTTAGTAGTCTTCAAGGGCAGTTCCAAGTAGAATGCAATGCACTAATCCCAGAATTTGGAGTTCCATACCGGCCAGAAAGAAAGTGAACATCTTCAACTTAAGCATGTTCTAATGAACCAATATGGACCTGATACGTTGGCATCTTCAGAGGCACCTGAGTTGCTTTCTTACATGGACTCAATGAGAGAAGTAAACCCTATAACGTATCTCCATCAGAAGCTCAATAATATTTTTAAAGTGGACATTTTTAGTGTATTTCAAACATGGACTAAAGAACTAAAGTCTTAAGTAATACATCATCAATGGCTTCATGTCCCTTAAATGGTATCTACAGATTTGAGATTCAAGTTGATTCATCACGAATTGTATTCAGGGTATATTTGACACCACAAAGGATGTATTTGAAAGGATGGACATCAGATCATCTACATTGGTGACTTAAAACACACATTTTATGGGAAGGTAATCTGGATATTTTTTTGGAATAGTATTTTAATGTACATAAGTGGATTCAAAGGAAAATATTTAAATTTTAAGAAGTTAACATGATGTTGAATTATATACCAAAGCTTTGACTGTTTATTGGAAATTATGATTCTGTCAAGCATGGGGGATGATTAAAATAATTATGTTGAAAAACTGGAAAAGTCATTATTATTCCAGAGATTAAGGAAAGGCTTATTTGTTATAGAGAAGGGAATAATTTTTTTTACTAATCAAAAGATGAAAAATATATTCTACTATAGCACAGATTTTGTGGTATTTTGCAATAATATTTTACCTTAATTATATTATAGTAGTGTATTAATGAATTAGTAACTATTGCTAAGTTTAATATATAAGATATATAGTTGTAGTTTGAGTTTTTAAAAGTCTTTTTTGTTTTGTTTCATTAAGTTTGCATAGCGTCTCATTTAACTGTGTATTCTTTTTTCAGTATGTTTAGGTGTTTTGCCACTTTTTTTAAAAAAAATTGAATATTAAAAACAAAACAAAAAATCAGGGAGAAGAGAACTCTGAGGCACCTTGCAAGCGAGCCCCCACTAGACCAACTTGTCTTCCCCACCCACCCACTGTGAAACAGCGCCTCCAACTCCCAACTCTTGTAGATGGTCCAGAAGGAAATTGTGATCAGTGATACCAATTAACCATGAGAAGTCTAATAAAGGAAGGGTGTGAATGGGGAAATAATTGTTTAAAAATAGCTGGATCCAGGAGAGATAGTATTTTGAGGAGATGGCATACTAATGTCTATTTCAAGGACTAGCATCATCTCTTCCATTGATTATCTCCCGGACCATCTTCTCTCTGAGAATTAATCAGTGGAACGGCTTGTCTCTAGAAGTTGTGGATGTTCCATTACTGGAGGTTTTCAAGAAAAGACTGGATAACCAGATACACATGGAGAAAAACTTGATGGACACGGATGGCAGATGACAGAAGTCATATCAGAGGACATTCTAGCCACTTCAATGGCATCCCAGATAATTGCATGACACTGCCCCAGGCACCACTTTGAATGTGCCCACAGTCAAGAACACAGTGAACAGTAAACAGTTTAATTATTATAACTTTTTGCTACCAAGTGGCAGATTTTTACAATGACAATAAACTCCTGAGATGATTAACCAGTATCATAACTCATCTGATCACAGAAGAGGAAGATCCTGTTTTTTTATTTACAAAAGCCAGTTTGAGATATATACGTATATTGGGCTACATTTGGAAGCTTAGTAGGTGACTTTGTCCTAATTACCTTCTCTTAGCTCAGCCTAATTTACAAGATTGTTTTGTGAAGATCAAATTGCAAAAGCATACATAGTGCCTGATGTCTTAAACTTCTAAAGCAGAAGAGCAGAAGGTCGTCTTGAGGACCGCACAAAGTTTTGTTGAGGGCTGCACAATGGGCAAATCTGTGAACCAGTGTGGAGGTTTAGAAGTTTTAAAGGCTGATATGAATGCCTTAAGTATTTGGAAGATATACAATTGTTCCATAAGCTCCCCACTTTGCGAGATATGTGCCACCTATCCTCGGTGTGAGCTGGGAAGAACAAGTGATGCTGTAGGTATGATGTGTCCCATGGACTCCATTTTTTGTATCAGTTTGAGAGGGAAGACAGGATATAAATCTAAAAACCTAAAATGACTGTTGGAGAAGAGAGGAGAGGAGGGAGAATAGACTCATATATCCTTTGAAGAAGTAACTGAAAGATTTAATAACTTCTGAAGTTATTAACTTCAGTTATTAGCTATGAAGAACATAGTTATGTACTGTGATGGTTCTCTTTTGGATATAAGATCTTTAACACATTCATTTTGTTTTGGGGA
>JANHZT010005807.1:8540-20448 GCA_032468215.1 Stegonotus admiraltiensis | reverse complement strand
TCTGGCTGTTCACCGCCCTGAGTCCTTCGGGAGAAGGGCGGTATATAAATCAAATAAATAATAATAATAATAATAATCTTACTTTCAGTACTATAATGTAGATTTGATGTCCCAGCTTGTGTCTTCAAGGTTCATATAATAGAGGAAAGAGTTACCCTAGTGAATCATGATTGTAGCTGGTCAGTATCACTTAGAGGAAAGCAAGAAAGTTCTTAATGAAGACTGAAGCGTTGGATAGTTTGGGCAGATTCTTCTGTCCACTTGGATATGGGGGATACTTTCTTTGCTTGGGATTCAATAGTGAGAGGAAGTCCAGGGTTTCTTTTCTTTGCCTCCCAGTTCTTATCCACCAGCATCTCTGCTATTCTCCGTGCTTTCCTTGTGTGTGTATGTCAATGTCTCTGTGTCTGTTTCCCTGTTGCTGTTCTCTCCAGCGGGTGATCCGAGGCCGTAGCCAGAGCCTGGACACTATGGGGATAGCCATGAAGAAGCAGCAGCAGCCCCCAGCAACTCTACCCAGCCGCCCAGCTACTGCAGGCCTTGCCCTCAACCAAAGTGTCGCCGAGGGTCCCAAGGCTATTGCTGCGGTAAGGTTTTGTGGGGTAGGGACTGGGGAAGCTAATAAGCATGCCTTCAGCCCCCTTCTTCCCCATTTTTTCTCTAGACCTGCTGCTTGTCAATGCTCTTTGCTGGTAGCTGTAATTCCATAAAAATACCTCAGATGTCTATATGGATTTGTTTTCATGTCTCTGTGTTCATTTGTCAGTCATAGTCCTCTGTGTTTGGAAGCTGACTCCATTAACATGAAAAGTGGTATAGTGAGAGAACTTGACAATAGGGAGGTAATCTAAGGTAAAAGTCAACAAAGATTGTACTGTCACAAGTACACCAGATATTTTAAAGACTAGAAAAACAAGCTTTTATCCTAACACCAAAAGATTGTTTCCCACCAACCTCAGATGCCAGTGGCATTAGAGGAGGGCTTTGGAGAAAGATGATCAAGATCAAGCAAGATGCAAAAAAGATATTTGTTGGGAGAAATTCAACCAAGGTCCAAGATGGGCAATGCTGTGCAAGAAAAGCACTGGAGCTTTGAAATTGTATTTGAAAATGGCTTTGTACATGATGGTAGGTTGTCATATACTGTACATTTTCTGGAAGATTGATGGTTGTCAGGATATGGATCATCCTGGCCATTTTATCTCTGGGAAAAAATTAAAAGTGTCCCTTGAGGCTTCCCTAACAAAGCTTAATTAGTCAGCAACAATATGTTTAAATGAAGGAGCTTGAAAACCCCAGATGACCAAGCTAAGTGATTTCTTGCAGATAATTGTGTGAAACCAGGTGGAACTCTTGGGGATTATTTTGTGTTAATGTCCTTAGTCTAAACTGTGACTTCATGGCACTTCCTTGTAAAACCAATTCTATCAAAACATTATGTTTTCAATTCTCCATCCAATTCACCTAAAGACCTTTCCCTGGTACTGAATTGAAGTTACTGCGACGGCGCAGGGGTTGGGAATAGGGGGCACTGTGCTACAGTGGTTCTCCTCCTACCTCTCGGGCCGTACGCAGTTTGTTTGGGCAGGGGGTCAGAGATCTTCCCCTAGGCCCTTCATGTGTGGGATACCGCAGGGGTCGGTTCTCTCCCCCCTGCTCTTTAACATCTACATGAAGCCGCTGGGTGAGATCATTTGTAGTTTTGGGGCGGGGTATCATCAGTACGCTGATGATACCCAATTGTATATTTCTACCCCGGACCAACCCAGGGATGCCCTTTCCATGATGTTTAAGTGCCTGGAGGCAGTATGGGTCTGGATGGGTAGAAACAGGCCCAGACTCAACCCCTCCAAGACCGAGTGGCTGTGGATGCCGACATCGCCTGATCTAGCTACCCCATCACTTTTGATGGGAGGGGAGTCACTTACTCCCTCTGAAAAGGCTCACAATCTTGGCGTCCTCCTTGATTCATGGCTGTCTTTGGTGGACCATCTATCGACCGTGACAAGGGGGGCCTTTGCACAGGTTCGCCTAATGCGCCAGTTGTGGCCTTTTCTAGACAGGGATGCCCTCCGTACAGTCAGTCAAGCTCTCATTGTCTCTCGGTTGGATTACTGCAATGCCCTCTACATGGGGCTGCCCCTTGGGTGCATCCGGAGGCTCCAGCTAGTCCAGAATGCAGCTGCATGGGTAGTTACGGGAGCTTCCCATTACTCCCGTGCAACTCCTCTCTTGCGCGAGCTGCACTGGCTGCCAGTGGCCTTCCAGATCCGCTTCAAGGTGCTGGTATTGACCTATAAAGCCCTACATGGCATGGGCCCGAGGTACTTGCAGGACCACCTCCTACCGGCCTCCCACCGCTCTGTGTGTTCACATAGAGCTGCCCTCCTCCAGGTGCCGTTGACCAGACAGTGTCGGCTGGCAGCTTTCAGGAGGAGGGCATTCTCTGTGGCCGCACTGACCCTTTGGAATGGGCTACCCACCAAGCTCCAGACAGCTCCCGATCTCCACACTTTCCGTGCTGGCCTGAAGACCTGGCTGTTCCAACAAACTCCCTGATCATCCTACGAGGTTTTAAATTAGGGGATTTTAATTTGGAACGGGTTTTAGATTTTATTGTTATTGTTTTTATTTATGTGAGCCGCCTCGAGTCCTTCGGGAGAAGGGCTGCATATAAATTTTAATAATAAATAAATAAATAAATAAATAAATAAATAAGTGTTTTCCTCCCATTAACAAAAATCTATGCCAGTATGAAATTTACTATCCCTGATACTCATCCCAATTTTCCTTGCATGGTCCCTCTTTCCTCTCATTGCCAGCCAATTTCACTGTGTTCCTGACTGGCCATGTTGCAGGGGCATACCAGAAATTAAGGAGATTGCGGGGCATGTTTATGTCAGATTAGGTGCAGGTTAGGAAGGACCGAAGTAGACAGAATGCCATGATACTGAAATTCTTTTTAAAAAATGAAAAAGAGTATTTCCCCTGTTCTCTGTTTTGGCAGTTTTCTCAATCTTTAATTTCACATGCTCTTATTAAGGATAATTTGATAGGGGAAATAGGAAATAAAGCCTGTTTCATGATTATCTGACAGCTTTAAATGAAGGAAATAGGAGTAGTTTTCACCAGGCATTAAACCTGCTGATGTGCACTGAATTAGTGCATGCAAGTGAACATTTCTGGTTTAAGAGGCATGGAAAGCATACCTATAGACAGTCTGGGCAATTAGGATGGAGTTGTCACTATTGTTAGAAAATATGTGGATTATTAGTTAGTCTGATTTGGCAGCATATATACTTGGGAGGTTTTGGCTGGAATCTACTCATTCAAATCATACGTTCTTCCATTCAGCCATGGCTCAGTCCACTGTTAATGAAGGACAATCCTTTCTTCCAACACTGAACTTGCCGGTCTGGGAGCAGGGTACGCATGTGAAGTTGCTGCTTACAATGAATCCTGGGTGTTGGAGTCTATCCTCTTAGGGGACTACAGTTTTAATTGTTAGCCTGAAGATGGCATTGAGATCCATAGTTACAAATCAACCATATCAAGATGCTAATTACGTCTTTTCTCTGACCACAGCTGTAGATTTCTAGGTCCCAAACTGCTTGCTGGAAGGAAAGCCAGGAGAGGGAAGCTCCATTTGGAGGAATTATGTACAGAAACTAAATGCTAGAATGACACGTAGATACTGACATTCTGTTCAAGATGCGTGCTGCTTGTTATCAGTGATATAATTAACATTTATTTTGAAGGAGGAGGGAAGTTCTGCTGGACATTCAGGAAGGGAATGACATTAGACCATCATTTTTAATAGTAGACGTTAGTGCTTTTGTTTGGCTCAAACTGTGGCTCTGTCTATTTTTCCTTTCTCCTTCAATCTATAGTTTCTACTGTCTCGGCGCCAGTATTATATCTAAAGTATTTCTCACTGTTGTCTCTGCAATTACTAGTTTATTGTTTTCTTTTCTTACTCTACATTTTCTCTGTTGAATTACCTTATCTAGCTTTCTAAGTTTGGCAGATTGATCTGTTAGCATTAAATGTATAGACAGGATCTGGAAATCCAGTTCTCCATCTTTTGCTCCTGTTCCAACTCGTGCTTTTCTATTTCTTTCCTCCTCCTTCCTTTTTTCCCCCCCTTTCTATCATTTCCTCTCCACTAGTCCTTTGCCCTACCTGGGAGAAGCCCATCACGCAACCGAGGCAGCCG
Organism: Stegonotus admiraltiensis; assembly: GCA_032468215.1. NCBI lineage: Eukaryota > Metazoa > Chordata > Lepidosauria > Squamata > Colubridae > Stegonotus > Stegonotus admiraltiensis. The sequence goes on along the minus strand of JANHZT010005807.1, from coordinate 16,232 downwards.
CTTCAATGGGAGACGTAGTAGTGCCATTGGCATTGAGAACATCCAAGAGGAGAAGAGGTATGGACCACGGGAAGAATGGTAGGACTAGAACTAGAGCAGGGGGAGGAAATAGTGTTTGGTGCAAGTATTAATCTAACCTTGTACCCTCCAGGTCTAGTGGGACTGCATCTGCCAGAATTCCTAGCTATCATGGCCTTTAACCAATATGTAAGAGAGGTGCAGTCTGCATATGTTGGGAGGGCACTAATTTTGAAAGATGGAGTTAGTATGGCTATATGTATGTTGTTGGCATGAGAGATCTTTAATTTCTTTGTCACTGAGTAGCAATTTCAGCTGTAAGTTTTAATCTACTGTTGTGACTCATGGGCTCTGATTTTATTCCAAGAACCAAGAGCACTTATGTCCAAAGCTACTTGCTAATCAAACTCAACTGGAGTGTTCCTCTTTGTTTATCATACAGCTTGTTGACCCCATTTTCTCCATCTGTGTGTCAGCCGTTTTGTTTCGGATGTGTCATCCGGGAGTCTATCAGGATAACTTTCCTAACAGTTCTGTGATTTCTGTAATAAACACCTTTATTACTTTCATGGGACAATTTCATAGCAGTTCTGAAATTAATTTCTTGAACAATTGAAAACCCAAGTTCTGAACTGGGCATAGGACATACTTTTTTTGTTGCAGAATCTAACTTAAATAGATTAAGAGAACACTAGGTTGAGCCTATGTGAAGAGAATCGTCATAGAGAGATGAGAAAGATTCAAGGAAAAAGAAGCAGAGAGGAAGGAATAATTATCAGGGTTGACATGAGGATTAAAAATGAGAGAAGAGGCACTGTTCTTGCTTGAATTTAGGCCTAAACAAATTATCTCACTGTGTTTTTCTGATCAAATTACAAGCATGCTCCGAAACTATAGCAAGCTGATTTGGGACATGCTATGGCACCATAAATTAAGCAAAAAATATCTAAAAGAAACTCATTACACTAATATATTTGTTGACTTAGATCAAGCTAGACAACTGTTTTCTGGCTACGAGCTGCACATATCATAAAGTCAAAGTGGTTCCTGAGAGCTAAGGAGGGCATGATAGTTATGTGGTGACATAACAAAAACAATTTGTTCAGAGCAGGGGTGAAATCTACTTACAGTACCTTCCTTAGCAGTTCGGAAGCGCACAGCCCCTGCGTGCGCGCACACATACACCTTCATGCATGCACAAAAGCATTACTTCCTAGTTAAAACCAGGAAGTAATGACATCCGGGCAGCGATTGTTTCTGGATCGCCGAACCACAGGAAAAAATCGCTACCGGATCGGGCGATCCAGTTGATCCGGGAGCATTTCACCCCTGGTTTAGATCATTGTCATGTTTCTACATTTGAGTGGAGAGGATTAATCTGCCATTATTTGTCTTTTTGTCTCAGTGCAAACCTGTGCCGCTGAAATGATTTGTTTAAATTTGGTAGCTGGATCTCAGAGGGCAGCACACAAAATGAGGCTTTGTGATGCCATTAAATTTCCGGGGTGCCTGCTGATGGTCTAGATAGACAGATAGATGTGCAAGCACATTGCTAGTAATTTTTGAAGAGCTGAACAATGATATATTCTATGTATATTATTTTTGTTGTGTAGTATATTAACAACTAACCTTGTATCTGTAAATAATTATGAACCTGATCCATACAGGATCCATACTCTTTTCTAATTAATTTACCTGCTTCTCCTTGTCTGATTACCAGATGAACATGGTCTGTAATAGTAATTATTTTGAACAGTACTGTTCATTACTCTGAGAAGCTCTTCACCAACATTTCAACTTGTTGCACTATACAAATAATTTATGGAAGCAGTGCCACTGTTACATACCCTTCAGAATAAAAATGAATAAAACGCCAAATCCCTTTCTTTCTATAAAACATACTTTCTATCCTGAAAATGGAACGAAAGCACAAGAAATAAAAACTTCCTAAAAATAATAGTATTCAATCATAAAAGCAACATAGATGTTTTTGCAAAATCATACTAAAGTGTTGCAAATGTAATTATATTGAAAATATCATGCTACTGTAATTTGGTGTTAAAGTTTGCATACAAGTTCTACTTTAGTGGTATTATTGGTCAAGTTTTTAAACTGAGGAAGGATAATAATAATGTTTCCTCTTCCTCCAAGGAGGAAGGCTATGGTTGAGCAGAGACCTTGTGGTCTACTTTCACACTTTCCTTGCCTCTGCCCTTGTCGATAGCCGATAGCCATTGGTGGGTGCACAATGATTTGCGGGAAATCAAATTAATCCAGTTTCCTGCTAGGATAATCTAGGATTAACTCCAACAACTGCTCAAGATGAATAAGGAGGAGGACCCAATGTAGAATTGGTACCTGCAGTGCTAGCAGATGTGTCAAGAATGATACTTTTTGCAAAGTGAAAGAAAGGTATGATGGGAGATCCGAACAACATTTCTGGAAAGTGTCTTCTTGCTTTAGTGCAAAATTCAAGAAACTTGTTTTCTTCATGCAAAGAAAATTAGAAACACTGACTGAAGGAAAGGGGCTAGTTTCCCTTGCCATATTTGGTTTACATTAAATTTAGCATGTTGTAGCTGCTTTACCTTTAATCAATATGAAAAGGCAACACTGCACCCTATCTCCTGAGATCAGAAGACTTTGTCTGCAGTCTTTGGTCCTCTACTATAGCAGAGCAAGGAGATAATTAGCTTACCCACAAAACAACTACCGAAGCGTTCCAATAACATGGGAATAAAGACCAAAGCAAAGTCCTACTGGATCAGACCTCTAGTCCAGCAATGTTTCTCATTGCCAACTACTTGCAGAAGGAAGCCAGTCTCCAGCAGGTGATTTCCAGAGGCTGTAACATTGTCCTCAAGACTAATAACTGTTGATCCCCATGACTTCCGTGAATGGATCCAACTTTTTTTTTTCTTTTGAAGCCAGCAAGCTTCAAAACCCCATGAGTATTTTTCTTCAAGTAAAAACCAGGCTGAGACATAACTGCCATGAACCCATAGCTTCTGCTCATCTGAGGCATAAAAAACAGTGCTGTTCTCAGCCATAAAAATGTTTTTTTCAGCCCAGCTGAAAAACATGATTTACAATGAACTGAGAAGGTAATTGTAATAAAGATGTTTTCAAACACTTCGGAAAAGAATAAGACAAGAGCTTTTTTGCTCTGGTGGGCACGATCAGATTTTTATCATACTAGAAGTGCTTTTGCAAAATGGTGGCTGGGAGGCTTATTCATTCACTTGATGGTTGCTACGGAAATTGAGGCCCTTTCAAAGGACTAATTTATCACAGCATTACTTCCCACTTGCCTTCACCACCACTACCACCATGAAGCCAGAGCTCCCTATAAGTTCTGCTTATCTTTGTCCTTTTCCCAGGCGAATGGATTCATTTCCGAACAAACACTGAATTGCAAAAGCCTTTCATTTACTTGAGAAATCATACTGGGCCCAGACACTTTTGGAAATTAAAAGAGATTAATACTTTGTTTTACAGCTAGCCATTTATCCCATTGTTTATTTGTTTATTTATTTATTTATTAGCAGTCATAAGGATTAATGAATCTGGCAAGCTACAAGAAGGATGTTACAGGGTAGCTAGTGTTCTGTGTTTTACATTGGGGGGGGGGGATTTCCCAAGATTAGGCAAAGTAGTTGGATTTCTGGGAAAGCACCAACCTTTACTCTGGAGATTAGAACTTCTGGCTCATCCATAAAATGAGTCATGGATCTTACAGACCTCATAAGGCTTTTTTCTCTGTAATAAAGTTGTTCTTTTCCTTCTAGCAAAGATGTGGCTGAAAGGATACAGAAGGTATTGGAGAGTCCTGGGCCCTTCTTTGATCTCAAGTCAGATGGTTCCTCCAGTCCTAGTTCACCAGAATTCCCTAACAGGAAGAGCAAGTGAGTTGAATGTGAAAGATCATATGGGCAGGAGGGATGACTTGAGATTATTTCAACAGAATAAAGAAATATAGCACCTGCCAGTGTCATTAGGGAAGACCCTTTCTTTAATCTAGTAGAGGATTTAGGAAGCAGCAATTCAGATTGCTATGCCACATCGGCTGACTTCTGTCAGAAGGGAAGATTAATCTTTAGGATGGGCAAATAGCTCTTGAGGATTGTGACAGTGATTCTTTGGAGCTTGTGTTCCTTCAGCAGAGGTCTCTCCAATCAGACATCAGGATATTGTGTGATGCAGCCCCTGTCCCGTTCTTCATCTAATGTGAGCAGCTGTTGTAGTGGAGTCAGAGAGAATGAAACATCAGAGGAGGAGGAGAATGAAGCGGTCAGTGTGGGATCTTTTATTACTCCCTTTCATAGAAGCAATCTTCCAGATTAAGACTAAGTGACCTCTAAAGCTGTTTCCCATTTTTCTTGTGCAGGAGTTAATGTGTTCTCTTGAAGGTCCCCACAAGCAGGATTCCCTGGTTCAGAATGCATGGTTAGATGACAGTGTCTGTACACCCAGTAGTACCAGCTCACCAGGTAAACACTGAAATTAGTTTATTTCTAGGGCAGATCTGCTAGGCAGAGTAGATTCCTTTTATATCATTGGTGTTGTTACAAAACTGTAACTGGCCTATGCTGTCCCACACAGCAGTGGTAGGTAATGAATCATCTGGATTAGGAGTTTTCTGTGTTCATGATCTTCAAGAAGAGAAATGTAATCAAAACCCACACGTAAGAAGAAAGCATAGACGTTTAGGGGAGCGTAACATTTATTTAGAAAAGGACTACTCCCCCCACCCTAAAAATAGCACCATGAAGGACTGAAGGTCCACAGAAGGTTGATCAACCAGGAGGGGAGGCAAGCATTGTAAATTACTAATGCATTATTGGAAGCATGTACAGTAGTACCTCGGTACTCACCATTAATTGGTATCAAAAATGAGTACCCCCAAAAAAAATTCCCATAAGGAATAATGTAGTGAAGTCACAAGGCAGCTGACATCAACAAGTTCTACCTTGTGTGTTAAGTACCAAACAATGAGTACTGGGACAAATTTTTTGCATCAAAATGCGTTGAGTACCAAATTTGATGAATTTCAAAGCTACCAAGGTACCACTGTAATTGAAGTATTACAATTTCTGAACCTACTGTCAATCAGCTACCTGTTTACCAGTAAAGTTTTCAGTATAATTTCATATATATTTTACCACCTTCTAGAATGGATACAGTGGTGGTACTAACAGGTAAAATTTAATGGAGATGTTTTTTAACTTGTTCAGCCGACAGGCTGCTTATGCTTAGAGAACAGAAATGGTGTGTGGGTGGGTGTGCACGCACCTGCCCTTAACCTTCTCAGTCCAAGATGTCAGAGAAATCTATCTAGATGGATCTCAAAGGTAGTTAACAAAAGATGGTGCAGTCCTTACCCAATTGAATTACAATCAGCATTTGTGAAATAATTTCAGAATATAGTAACATCTTGGATGAAACCATTTATTTAAATATCTTCTAACCTAATTTTTGACCTAGTTTGTGGGCTGAAACTCCCTTGTCTGATAGGTGTCTATTCCAGCAGATGAACCTAGAAACTGTGATTATTTTCTCCTAGAACTCTTAATGAGCTTCTGAAGCCAGGGTAAAACTTGGCTGAGTTTACATTTGGTTTGATCAAATTCTCAGAATTTTAAGACAGAAATTGCATTATTATTAATTATGTAGCTCAGAATTCCCCCCTCCTCCACTCCCTCCAAAATGAGCTATACAAATGTTAAGGTAACAAAGTCAGTGTATCTTTTAAAAAAAGATGACTTCCCCATTTGATGATTCTCCAATATTCCCCTCGTGTTTTTTGATCCCCTTGGATCTTCTAGATTCAATCAGGGACTTTCTATTGCTCCATTCACAGTCGTTCTCTATGAATAGAAAATCTCTTTGTCATGTCACTTTTTAGATTTCCTTTCTAGACCTTTCCACTGAGATTGAATAGTGACCAGCTGGCATTAATCTTCCTCCAAAGTTCCACCTTGTTTCTCTTTTCCCTCACCAAATATCATGGATTCCTTTTTCTACAGTGAGGTCAGCTAGTATATCTACATACCATAAACCAATGTCAATATAGCCAGAAGCCCTGGGACTATATAGCATCCAATTACATGCAGGCTTGATTTCTGCCATAGATTGCTAAAAGTATCATTGGTCTTCCCACTTATTTGGGTTTATGAATAAACTGGCTACTTCTCCTAATTTTGTAACCAAGGTGGGTAGTTATTTGGGGATAATCGAATGAATTGAGGATCTTGCAGAAGTACTGACAAGCTATATCTATACTCTTGCCAAGAGTATTTCTTTGGGTGTATTCCCCCCCCCCCCCATGATTACACATTAACTAAGTAAAAGTTTGAGGAAGCTTGATTTTTGATGAGTACATGAATACATTCCATGCTGTTTTCTACAAATAGCATGTAAGTAATTTGTCACTACTTTCAGGAAGTTTTCTCTACAGCCCTAGGAATCTCGTGTGTTCTTTAGCCCAAGTAGTCCCAAAAGTGCTTTTTCAAGAGGCAACTGGACTTTCTGGTTTTTCTTCGAAGACGTTTCACTTTTCATCCAAGAAGCTTCTTCAGCTCTGACTGGATGGTGGGGAATGGAAAGATTTATATTCCTTTCAGACAGCTGGACATTTGCATTCTTTCAGCAAGTCATTAAGTCCACCTGGAGGTTTTTGGGGTTACCTGAGTGGTGCAAATGGGTGTGGAGCCTTCTTCTTTTCAAAAGACTGTGTTATAGACTGGAGATAGATGATGTCATATCCTCCCCCTCTGTTGAGAGAGGGCTATTCAATTTTGACATAGATGGCCTTTTTGAGCACTCTTTCAAACCAGCGGTCCTCTCTGTCCAAAATGTGGACTTTGCTGCCTTCAAAATGAGAAACAAAACGTCTTCAAAGAAAAACCAGAAAGTCCAGTTGCCTCTTGAAAAAACACCGTTAGGACAACCATGACCTGGATGACTGAGAATCTCCATAGACATCTAGCCCAAGTACTAAGCAGATATAATTCAATGTAAGAAAAGACTGGTCAGGCAACTGCCACCCCCCGACGTTCTATGTTATGAAAAAGTAGGAGCAAATATATTTTGTTTTAAAGCCAAAACAAATAAATTGTGCCTCAAGATTTTGACCAAATTGGTGGGCTACAATTTGACAGAACCAAAACATGGAATATTGTGGTTGTTCTGGTTTTCAGTGAAGACAAATTCTGCAGGGTCTTACTTGATGAACAGGACAATTGAGGAATGTGTTTCTTTCCTCAATTTAGGATACGTTTGAAGAATTCTATCCATTTTTCTGAAGACTGATAGCATGCATTTTTTGATGGACTTTTCCCTACTATGTTTATTAGTAATTTTTTCTAATATGCATTATTATACATTTACAGTTTCTCTAATGTGTTCATTTTTAGCAATGAACTATGTCACAATATTCAGCAAAGAGTAGCTCTCAGAATACACATTCAGTGCAAATTCAATAACTTCACCTTAAAAAGTTAATCAAATTTCTTTCTCATTCTTAGATATCCCAGGGAAGATATGTTCTTCTCTCCCCCCCCCCAGATTTAAATTCTAAATCCTAGAATTCCAAATCAAATCATCACCAAGTATCTTCCAAATAGTAGACACAAAAATAGAATTTTATTAAGGAGCATTACCAAATGAGAAATA
>JANHZT010005805.1:289983-302606 GCA_032468215.1 Stegonotus admiraltiensis | reverse complement strand
GGTTGTTAAGGATGTTTTATTAACAGCCTGCATTTGCAAAAGACTGTGTTTTGAAGTAAACTGAGTTTTGTTCGGAGTTTTGTGTGTGCTACATTCTTTGGGATCCATAGCTGGGACAGAACAGTGTTTGATTGGGAAACTCAAACTGAACTCATAAATGGCATGGTGGATATTGATTCAAAGTCCAACCTATGCCAGTACATACCATCTCCGACTCTTGATCAGATTGTGTCTGTCAGAATGAGCAGTTTTGTAATCTGGAGGTTGCTCTAATTCATAGCTTCAGTTTGAAGAGCAGGTAGACACCATGACCAAAATGGCTTTTGGAAAGCTTCAGCTAATGGATGAGCTCTGGCCTTATATAAAACAGGATGCAGTAAAGATGGTCGCCCAGGTCCTTGTCATCTCTAAATTAGACTAATGTAGATTAAAAATCAGATCACTGTAATCCACATGACCACCTGGAAACTTTAGCTGGTCCAGAATGCACAGCATATGTGTTGTAGTGTCACATTACACTCATATTGCCTATGCCGTGCTGGTCATTTTCATTATTCAAACTTCACTGTCATAACAAGTGAGTTGTACCTAGAGTGCCATTCAAGGTGGTAGTCACTACCTATAAAATCTTATATGATTTGGAGTTGGGTTACTTTGGGACAGCCTTTTGCTAGTAGTCTTTGCCAATTCTTCTCGAATGCCCACTAACAATCCTCATCCAGCTGGAGATATGGCCCAGGACATAAGTGTTACAATGGCAGACATAGTAGCTCCCTTCCTCTGGAATGGCTTACCTCTGAACTGCAGATGATTTCCCACCTTCATGACTTTTGGAAAAAGAAATGTGCAACTCTTCTGAAGAGACTGTCGGGATTAACTGTATGTAATAATACCACTATTTACAGTTCTATTTAACTTCCCAGTTTTATATTCCCAGATACTATTGAAATAACTTTATTTCTGTTTTTAACAGGTAAACTTTGTAAGCCACTTGGAGCTTGTCTGGTTTCACATAGAAGACTGGTTGTGAGCTGACAGATTCTAAGAAAGTTGGGTATCTGACTGTTGGAAAAGGGGGTTGAAAAGTATTAATGATGTTATTTTGTGGGAATGTACTATATAAATAAAAAACTGAATATTCCATGCTAAAACAGTTTATTACATTGTATATTTCGTAAATGTTATAAGCCTTCATGTACCCTGCATCCATTTTCAACGTACAATGAAGATATGACTAAAACAGGAAAAATAATGCCAATAATACATGGTTGGTGAAGAATTAAAGCATAAATGTCTTTTCCTGGAAGGATTTACAAAGCAATGTCACAAGCAACTTTCATTAATTCTTCTTAAAAGGGATTTAATGTAGGAATTCTCCAGAATATACACATGTATTGTTGAAGGTCAATAAGATTTAACGCTTGACTAGTACTGAAGAAGGAGTGAAGCCATCATTTGTAAGCTGTCATAGCTATGTGACAGCAAATATGTCACATGAGAATAATAAATAAAGGGTTTAGGAAATAAGCTAATGTCAGGATGTATACATTTTTATATATCTCCATTACTTTTATATATACATATACATATACATATACATATACATATACATATACATATACATATATATATATATATCTGTTATGTACTATTTCTCTGCTACATAAACAATAATGTGCTGCTGGGGTAAACTTGAAGAGTTTTATGAGTTATTATATGTATATCATTCAATATATAGTAACATTAATTATTAAGTTATCTCTAATACCATTTCTGTCATTGAAAAGAAAAGTTATAAAGAAAATAATTATTAAGATGATATATTATATAATTAACACTCATTAAACAAAACAATTGTCAGTTGACACTTCAATCTCTTATTAATTTTATTGCATTTCTAAGTCATCTTCGGATAACCATATAGCATTTGTGTGTATAATCTATACTAAGCATCAATATCACAGAAGCAAAGCTATACATTAATGAGTAATTAGCAAAGCCATAATAAAGCTGAAACACACTTTACAAGATGGGAACATCGAATAAACAAATAGTCCAAACTGGAACCTGTCACGTATTATGTTGTCAATTTCAATTTTTTAGATAAGCTACTCTTAATTTTCAACTACTAAAATTAACATTGGAAACGTTAATTGGAAACTGGGACTGAAATGTCTGTCGCTAAGCAACGTGGTTGTTATGTAAAACATAAATTCAGGCCAGTTGCCAAGCAACCAAATTTTGATCATGTGACCATGGGCGACTTCAAAGATTGGTTGTAACTGCCATTTGTTCAGTGTCATCATAATGTTGAACAGAATTACACAGAGGTGACTATCCAGCCTTTTCTTAAACCATTGGTGGTAGAGAATCCACAAACTTCATAGACTGACTGTTATATGGCTCTTATCATTAGGAAGAACCAGGAGACTTTGAGTTCTAGTTCTGCCTTAAAGGCATGAAAGCTGGCTGAGTGACCTTGCACTAGATACTTTGCCAGCCCAACCACCTCACAGGGTTGTTGTTGTGAGGAAAATAGGAGGAGGAGCAAGGAGTATTATGTATGCTCAGTGCCTAGCATTATTTATAAACAATAATAGAGGTGGGATAAAAGTCTAAAAAACTAAATAAATACTGAACCTTTCTTCAATGTTAACACCTGTAATGATTCCTTTTCAGAAAATAACAATTTTGGTCTATTGCAAAACATTGTATTTTAATGAAGTATTATTGTTATTGAACATAATGTGCATACTCAATCATTTCTAGAAATAGTTTAAACATCTGTTGCCTATAAATCACCATTTGAGGTGCTTCTTCTATATAAACCTGCCAAACACCAAGCTTCTCCTCTGATGCTGACACTTCCCCCAAAAAATGGGGAAAGTATTTTCTGTCCTTATTGTTTTAGATCAACTGTTGTACCTTGTAATTACTCCAAGCTGCATCTAGTTAATGACTTCCCTGAGGTATTCAATTATTTATATACTTTTCCCAGATAACATTCGTTCAATCAAGTTTACTCAAGCAATCATCTAAAAATCTTTTGGAGTAAAAACAGAGAGGATATTAGAAGACTGCAGTTATTATCTGTCAAAACATTGATAAGATAATGGATGTTCTAAATTGTTTTGCAAAATCTGCAAGGCAAACTGTGGCTCTGGCAAAGTCAAAATGGAGATAGAAATGCTAGAAACACCGGCCTTCATAAATTCTGTTGGTTTGCCCCTTTAGTGAACGTTGTTTTTTTTTTAAATGCTCATAACACAACACCATAGAACAACAGTATGTATTTAAATCAAACTGCTGAAATAGTAAATATTTTCTTTGGGGACAAAGAAAAAAGAATAGTGGTAGTCTACAGGAAAACTATGGGATGTCAAATATGTCATAGCAATAATATATAAAATAATGTGTGTTGGGGGGAAGAAGACAGTAGAAAAATACACAGTTGGAGGATTTTAAATTGAGAGCTCACATATTTTCAGCTGAAAGTAGTTTTTACAAAGCTCATGGTTATACAGTTTCTAAATGTGCAATTTTAAGTACATACTGGCTTTAATCACAAAGATGGACTAAAATGCACTGTGGCTAATATGATGTGACAACTAGCAGAGAGTGTCCATACCATATTTGAAGCAGTCTTGCCTGCTTCAGATTCAAGAATTATACACTTCTAATAAGGAACTTAATTGCAAGCTAGAATGAAGTCCTATTGAACAGTTAACAGTACTCCTTTAGTGAAAAGGTAGTTTCCGACTTGTACCCATGCTAATTTAAACCCACTTTTTCTTCCAGCTTTTCAGCCTTACATTTCATGGCCTTGAAGCTGAACAAACTATTAGTTGTTTACATAGCCTACACTTCTGTACTGTGAATCTGGACTCATCTGTCATACCTACATCTGTCTGAGATCATTCACAAGTCAGAAAATAAGTGTGATATAGTGAACATGTAGTTCTAATGTATAATAAATCTTTCCTGATAATACTATGTAACTTCAATAGAAAGAAAAAAAAATTCTAGAAAATACAAAGTCAAACACTATTTGTTTCAATGTATTTTTAAATCTGTTATAAAATTCAATATATATAATTTTAATAGGTCTGGAAAAAATTGCATCTTTTGTGTTGTATAGCATGAAATATAAATAAACTGTCAAAAAGCCAGGATAAATTATTAATAATCAGAGTACGGATAAACATTTGTCTGCAAAGCATTTGTACATAGTCATTTTGTTATATTTACAGTTTAAGAAAGAAAAATGCTGTACAGCACTGAAAAGTACAAAAGAAATGTGTATTATTCCATCAAAATACCGATATGATCTCAAAACCCAGCTTTCAATGTCTATTTTTAATTTTAAAAATAATAAAAATGTATACCCTTTCCCAACAACACATTAGACTGAATAAACGAACAGTTAGTAGAGATCCTCCCAAAAAATACTGAAAAGTAAATCTCTATTATTTAGACATATTATGTGTGACATGCTGAAACACTATTCTATTGTAACTAGTGAATTTTCAGATTCAAGTAGGAATCCAAAATATGCATTTTTAAAAAGTACCAGAATATAAAGAAAAGTCCCAAAGTAGTTTATTAGTCATCCCTAAATCCCAATCACTGCTCAGAATAAAATAAATAAAAAGAATCCATTAAATATTTCCGAGAAGAGAAGAGAAGAGAAGAGAAGAGAAGAGAAGAGAAGAGAAGAGAAGAGAAGAGGAGAATTCTTTATGAGCTAAATATGATTGGACACACAAGGAATTTGTTTCTGGTGCATAAGCTGTCTGTGTACATGCAAAATAACAAAGTAATAATAATCATAATAATGTAATAACAACAACAATACCAATAAGAGAAAGTAGTGGAACAAATGAGAAGGATAATACCACTACATTGGTAATTATATAAAGATGAACTTTTTAAGACAGTAGAGAATCTGTGATTCATTGCATCACTGTTTAACAGGTAATTCCTTATCTAAACAGAGGCAGTGTGTGACTTACAATTTCCTGCCAACTTCCCCATTGACTTCCGTATAGGATTTTGGACGCATTCTGTAAGTTAGCTCATTTGAGGTACATTGATTCAGAAATTGTTGCCCTTTGATGGAATACTTCACCCAAATTGAATGTTATAAACAATCAAACAGACATTAGAGTTTTAGCAGTAAATAAATTTAAGAGATGGTGGCATTGGGACTAATATATTAACGACAACAGGTTTTTGGATTGGGGGGGGGGTTGTGTGTGCAGAGGATAAGTACCTCTATAGATAAGGCCTTCTCCATGTCACACAATTTTATTTTGTAGTAAATGAAATTGTGTTTGTTTTTTTAAAATTTTTCTGTTCTATATACTTTACAGTTCTATTTTTGAATGTAATTCTGGACTGCTGCATTATATGCTTCTCCATTGTCTTAGTCTGTCTTCCAAATATATAGCTTACTCTGAACACATAATCTGAGCTTTTGTAACTGTTCATCTTTATTTTTAGGAAACTATGTCAAAATATATTTTGAAAAATTATTTGTAAAGATTAAGGGGGGAAAATCTTTCAGCTGTCTTTTTGGGATAGTATCCATAAAATTAACTCAGGGTAAGTCTACAAATTTTCTTGTTCTTAATGTGTATATTAAGTACCTTGCTTAGAGTTCATTCCATTTAATATGATCAGTATATTTGAATTGATAAGTGAAATATAATATTAAAACTCTTTGTTAATTGTTTTCTCCATCAACTTTCACCGTTTCTGTGACTCAGTCTTGATGCCAAATCCCCATACAATCTTTATGAAAATGTTCCTGTGCAGTATAGGCCTTTGTTGTCATACATTCTGATTTACAAAGATCCTCCTTTAAAATTTTCTTCAGAATCTTTGTTTTTATGAAGAAAATAGCAATACTTTGGTGTGGTTTTTCCTTCCACTATTACATTTCTTGTTTCTTCCCAGATTCATTGCACATAGGTTCTTTTAGGATATGGCCCACACCAAGATATTCAACTGTATTTTCTCTGGAAAGGATTGCAGCTCAATGTAATCAAGTTTCTTGCCTGGATCACAGTAAACCATCTTATCTTAACTAATCTTCCTCTCTGACAAATGTAATTGCATAAAAAACCACAAATCTTCTTTTTTTAAAAAAAAAACCTGTATATAATTAAATCTGCTTTTGAACTGGTCAAACATATGGGAATCAGCATTTCCTTTACGAAACATAATATTCCTGTAGAGAGAAATGCAAATAATACTGTAATTTACAGAAGGACTTCTGAAGACTGATGCGTAACTTAAAAAAAAAATCTTAATTGAAAAATTAAATTTAGACAGAAGACCTGAATACCGGATCTAGCTGCATCTGAAGTAAAAGAAATACTATTTACTTTGGTAGACAGTCTGGCATGGTATCTATAGATAGACCTCGCTAACACCTGTCCTGTTTAGCAAATGTTTGAAGTAACTTCATGTTGAGCACCCACATTTGTAACTGCTGCAGTGTCCCTCTGTTCATGTAAACTGTTGGAGCAGTTACAAATTAAATCAAGTCTATTATTTTAGATAAATATAATTGTAAAAGACCTGGTTTTTTGTTATTGGTCTGCTGAAAAGATACATTTTCTCTCCAGTCATGGACTATATTTAAATCCTTCCATTTCTGTGTAATAAAACATTTTTTTTCTCTAGAGTTTTTCATTCAAGTGCAGGGTCCACTTTTTTTTTTTTTTTTGCAACCAAGAGTCGAACTGAGTGCTTATCTGGATCAACCAAGTGTTAGATCCATTGCTTAAAAAAGAATTAACTGACAATTTGTCTCCTGAGCCTGATGCTATGGGCTGACAGAGTGTGACTAGCCCAAAGTCACCCAACTGCTTTCATGACTAAGTGGGATTAGGACTTACAGTCTGCTGGTTTCTAACCTGGTGCCTTAAACATGAGTTCAAACTGGTTCTCCAATGAAACAAATATTATATCAGGATTAAAATCTGCTACATAATTTCATTTTTAAAAAAGTCTTTGTTTAAATAAGACGTGTAAGAGAAACGTGCAAAAGAAGAAAAAGAAAAGGGAAGGGAAAGGAAAGAACACATATGCATACATAAGTAAGAGTTATTAAAAAATTGGATTTTTTTAAAAAAGCAAGATAAAATAAAGGGCATTAAAGTAGCCTCCTTCCCTCCATTTCTTTACCCAAGCTGCAAATTATTGCCTGAGTATGTTTATACTATAGTTTGCATATCTGCAATTGTTTCTCATTTCTACTTGGCTCATTCTACAGCTTCAAACTAAGAATATGGTTCTTCAAAAATCATTCTTAGTTTGCCTTGCTGTGCGATATATTATATATACGAGAACCATTCCTCATGATTTATCACAGGGTACCAGGAGCTCCACAGTTCATCTCTGAGCTACAGATAATCTCTTCAATTGGAACCATTCCTGATGAATGTGATTAGACCTCTGCCATTTTTCTGTTGCAGCATTTAAGTGATATATTCTTCATTCTTCCAGTAACTCTTCAGATCATCCATAGTATCCACCTGTTCCTTATCTCAGGGAGTGTCATCAGAGAGGACAGCAGAGTTATGTCTTCCTAATTCCACTTCCTTTTTTTGGAAGCAGCATTTTCCCTGAATCCTGATTGGCTGCCCCAATCCTGCTGGGATTTAGAAAAGCCATTAAAACCTAGCTGCTTCAGCAGGTCAGTAGACCTTGGAGGCTGATAAGTTATGAGATAGATTTCTCCCGCAGTCTAAATGTCTATCTGAAGTATTACTGCTATTATGCCTTTTTCTATAGCTATTATTGTTTTGATCTGGTATATGGATTATGGGTATGTAAACTGCTGAGTCAGTAACAACAGGAGTGGCATAGAAAAGCAAACAGACTGAAACAAATCATTATACAGCTTTTGAAAATTCAGCTAGAAGGGCTTATTTCACAGACCCCACACTATTTGTTTAATATATGAACCTATAACTCTAAAACTGTCCACCTGAAGCTTATTTGCAAACCACAGTTTGTACTATCATATACCATTATTTATAAATTATAGTTATGTAAAGCCACCATTTGTTTCATTAAATGAGAACAGGCAACAAGATAAAAAATTATAGATGTTTGTTGTGTACGTGAAAATCCAAACAATACTGTGGTTCCTAATGAACTATAACTTAATATGTTAAGTTATAAAGTCAACTATACCTTAATATGATATTCTATTCATTTCTACTTGGCTTCTCCAGTAACCTGCATCTGTGATGACCAGCAACATTTTAGTGTCAAACCCAATTGTCAAAATTTATGACCAATTTCGAGCAAAATCATTTTTCTGTATTCCCCAAACAGTGGTTGCCTCAGTTTTGAATGTCCTCTTCCGGTTCCAGCAATTTATATCTGAATAAGTAACATTAATTTTAAAAACTGTAAGATGCACTCAAAGGCTACTGTTAAAGAGCTGCCAATAATGAGACAACAACTAAAACCCTTACCCACAGGTTTAACAATATAGAGGCCACTTATAATTTAAACTTAATATTACAAGACTATCTTATGACTGAAGGAATGTAATGTAATTTTCACATTAACTTTGTAGGCAGACCATGGTACAGCAATCAATAATAGGTAGTTACATTCAGGAACATTTTAGTCTCATTTAGTCTCATTTTGGAGGTTACAAGGAAATGTCTTTTTTTTTTTTACATCTTCAGAAAGTGCAAAGGAATGGAAAGAAAACTCAGCAAGTCTAGCTTTATAATACAACTCTCTGCTGTCCTCTTCTAGACTAAAAGTGCAATGGGAAAATAAATTAGCTGATGTTACTGTTCCAACCATCCCAAGACAGTTCATTCTCCAAGCCCTTAATTAGGGTTTAGATTTTAAAAGATCCAGGCATTGCATTTTGCTTTAGATCATTTTTAATAATTTTAGAATTTTAAAATCCACATCTTTAGCCCATAACGCCAGCTAAAAATGGCAGCATTTCCAACAACAATAATAAATATATAAATAGGGATATAATATAATGATATTGAATTGGGCATGCCACTCAGTAAAGCAACTTACTCTGCCAGGTATATATGCAATTCTTTAAAAAATAGAAAAAAAACAAGAGGATGTTTTTTGTCAAAACTGCCTGATGCTTATGATGTAAGACAAGCAACCAACACAACACAAGGAAGAACTGTTTTCAATTCTATTTCGAACAAAAGGCAGAACTTTAACAAAAAAAATAATAATTCATAAACAGGCTCATCTTCCTCTGGTTAAACAAATCTACTTTCAATAATTTTCAGTAAAACTAAATTTATTTATTTTTTTAAATTATCCATGTTTCCCTGAAAATAAGACCAGGTCTTATACTAATTTTTGCTCCAAAACACGCATTAGGGTTTATTTTCCGGTTAGGTCTTAGTTTCAGGAAAATACGGTACTAAATGCGTCCATCTGGCTGAGAATCTTAACTGGGACTTATTATTACGAGCATCCTGAAAAATCATGCTAGGGCTCATTTCCGTTTGGGTCTTATTTTCGGGGAAACATGGTAGAAGTCAAAAGTTTTCAGTGGATGTAGCTTTGAGTGAAAAAAAAAAGCTATAAAAACTGGAAATTTGACCCCAATCAATCACAATTTCTGCATTTCTTTTTCTTGCTTCCTTTTCATATTCATTTATTCCTTGATCTATCTGGGGAAAAAACGCTCCAAAACTCATGGGTTTTAAAAACAGTGCCCAAGTATAGCGTTAAATTATTAATAACGTTATCTTTTCCTAAAATATCTGTTTCAATATTGTATTATAGATCTGTACATACTTTTTCTCTTTTTACATTTATTCTTGAGACAAATTATTAATAGATTTATGAGATATTTTCACTTTTCAGAGGTCAACTGACACAATTTATACTAAAAATGTAGATTGAAGAATATAGGCATAGTGTACAAGCCACAATGTTGTCAGAAGGTGCCTTCTGGAGTTAATCTAGTATTGATATTCTCTTTTTAAAAATAACCTTTTTGATTATTTATAATCATATGTCAACATATATTACTGGTTAAGTATGGTATTCAAATGATTCTAGTAGAATCTTAATGTGGAATATTACAGACATTTAAATAAATCTGTAACCCTAAGCACAAATACTTGAATAGGAACCTCAATGCAACAACTGGCTTATTTCTATGTAAGAATAGGGATATATATATATGGCATATAAATGCTTATTTGATTGCTAATACTGAACAATTGTTTATACTTGGCAGACTGAAATATTTTAAAAATACTAAAGGTTCAAGACCAACTTAAATGGCAAACTTGAAAGAGTTAGTAACAATATTGAAATATAGGATTATTGGCTTCCAAAATATTTGCAGTTTCTTGCAAAGAAGATGCCATTAAATGATAAAATGTAAGAAAAGAATGACTAGTTTAGGCAGCCTGCCTTCCAGAACAACTCATATACACCAAATCTCTGATTTAAGGTACTAATTTAAAGTCCTTGTGGTTGGATTATTGCAACGTGCTGAACATGAGACTATCTCTGACGATCATCTGGAAAGTATACCTGATTCAAAATGCAATGGCACAACAATAACAGGCACCACTGATGATCCCTCTGAGAGTTTATATAGTATATACTACTTCATTTTTTTAAAAAAAATGGAGAACTGCAGAGAAATTACTTTTTAAAATATAACACATATTTAGTCCATGCTCAAAGCTTCTGATTAAATTCAGAATATAATCCTTGTTATATTCAGAATATAATCCTTGTTTCCTGATCTTTCCCAGTCTGTCTTACTTTCTTAGCCTTACCGTTTTTCAATGAGGTTCCACTTGGTATTTTTAAGGATGTTTCAATCACACTTTCAGACGTGTCCCAGATGGTTCGTTCCCAGAAGATATTTAAGCTCTTTATCACACAGCACATTTTTACCTTACTTCATATCCCAGCAGGATACACATCGAAACCACTTTTTTAAGCAGAAGAATTGTTCAGAAATCAAGAATTCAACATTACAAATCTATCTGATATGCCTCTGATTATGTAAAAGGTAAAGATAAAGGAGTCCATATGGATTTTACTCTGCTAGTCATAGCCAACTTTAGAGAGTGATGCTTATCTCCATTTCTAGGCCATTGAGCTTTGTATGTATGTCCATAGTATGAGCATGTTTTTAAAGATTCCTTTATCTATATATATATAAGCGAAAACCACTCACGCTGTAATCACGGAATTTCTAGAACCGTAAAGCCTACAAACTTGAAATTTGCCATGTGTGTTTCTCTTGGCTTCTATGTGTTCACTAAGAAAGGATTTTTCGAAATGACCATCAGAGCATTAGTATTTCCTATATTATGATTAACACATTCTGATGTTAAGGAGTTCTACTCCCCCTCCCCATCTGAAAAGAAATCTGTTCCAAATGCAAAACACAAGCAGAGAAGAGGAGTTTCACTTTCAGTGTTACTTTCACAGCAGAAAGCAGCTTTAATACAGAATACTTGAGCTAAGCCACAGCCCGGCTCCTTCCTGTCTCCTTTTAGCTAACACAGCAAATATTGTTTCACTTTCCAAACAGCCCTCTGATGCTCAGGAGTTCTACTCCCCCTCCCCACCTGAAAAAAATCTGTTCCAAATGCAAAACACAAGCAGAGGACAGGAGTTTCACTTTCAGTTTTACTTTTACAGCAGCAACCAGGGGATAGGATAGGGGAGGCTACTGTGGGGCAAGGCTGAGGGAGAGAAGGGGGTAGGATAGGGGAGGCTTCTGTGGGGCAAGGCTGAGGGAGAGAAGGGGATAGGATAGGGGAGGCTTCTGTGAGGCTTCTTTCATTTCTTACAATTTTTCCCCAAATAAAAGTTATGCTTTGAGCATACATTAATTAATGTAGCTCAGCTACAACTATGCTTATAATAATGTCACCCATCACTGTATATTGGTGTAATTATTAGATAAATCAAGTATCGTAAGATTTTGAAATATTATCTGAACAACAGAGGAAAGTAGTGCAAGACTGGAAAATGTGGAGAGACCTGGTCCATTGAATCACCAAGAGTCAGACACAACTGAATAGATAACATCATCACAAAAGAAAAGAAGAATTAAGAGTGACATGATAGCAATATTGCAGTATTTGAGGGGCTACCACAAAGAAGAGGGGTCAAATTATTCTCCAAAGCACCGGAGGGAAGGACAAGAAACAATGGTTGGAAACTAATCAAAGAAAGAAGCAAATTGGAATTAAGGAGAAACTTCCTAACAGTTAGGACAATTAACCAGTGGAACAGCTTGCCTCCAGAAATTGTGGGCGCTCCATCACTGGATGTTTTTAAGAAGAGACCAGACAGTCACTTATCTGAAATAGTATAGGTTCTCCTGCTTGAGCAGGGGTTGGACTAGAAGACCTCCAAGGTCCCTTCCAGCTCATTCATTCTATTCCATTCTATCATCATCACCATCATAACAAAGGAATGGACGTTGTCTTACCTGAACGTCCCTTTTCTTCTCGCTGCGTCTCTCTTCATGGATGGGTATTTCCTCTGTGTATCCAATAGGAACTGAGCGTGGCTTTTTTAAATTATTCCTAGCCACGCCTCCTCTTCCTGTCCGGACCTCA
>JANHZT010005805.1:270801-281451 GCA_032468215.1 Stegonotus admiraltiensis | reverse complement strand
TTCATCAAGAATCATAAGGTACAACACTTAATGATAGTCATAGGGAACAAATAAGCAATCAAATCATATTAGGAAATAGTCAATATAAATCTTAAGGATACCAGAAACAAGATTACAGTCATACAGTCATAAGTGGGAGGAGATAGCTTGCTGAATGTCTGCCAACCACATTTAACATGCCATTCAATTTCCTTTATTGTATCACTGTCCATTGAGATCCATTGCCCTAGGTATATGTAGTGGTCTACTATGTGTAGTTCTACTCCAGATATATATATATATATTCTTTCTTTGGTGAAGTTATTAAACATAACAGGTTGTCTAGTTCAACCATATCAAACCATATACATTTCCAGAAACACCTTAAGGCCTAAAACTAGTGGAGGCTTTATCGTGGCATAACAATAAACATTAAAAAGATACGAGAGAGAGGATCACTTAGGTCAATAATTTTATCAGGGCAAGTGAATCCAGCCAACAGATCAACACAAACAATCAAAACTATAAGGTACAACAGACCAATAAATGCTGATTGTTGGGATTATTAAATATGTTCCAACTCCAATTTGGTAATATATTTGGCAATTTTTAGCAAAATCTAACTAACGTATTGATTCTGTACACCAGATCTTGTGGCAAAAATCCATTTATCTATTGTTTTTCAAAAGGAAGTAACTTTTTGTAACATCATAGCCATTATCGCTAAATACTTCACTTACATCATCGTAAAATGAAAATATGTATCATACAAAGGAATGGAATCACTGATAAGCAATCAGGTGCTGGTCAGTTGTTTTGTTTTAGATCAATTACTATCAACTTCAGCCTACATGGAAAGGGACGGAATGAATTCAGCAAAAATATGGAAAGCATCAGTGTACATACCACTACTCTATATCAATGGTGTAGGGATGGAAAAATATTTGACATTAGTCATTTCCCATGCTAAAATCACAGAAACAAGGAAAATATCTTGTATTAAACGGAGCATGGCAAAACCCCTTTCTAAATAATTCCTACGTCATTATTGGACTTAGTGGCAATCCTATATGTCCAATCTGATGTACTATCTTTCCAATGTTGAAGAATTCTTTGCTAACCATCATGGTAAAAATCAGATTAGATAAACCAAGTTAGATAATAAGACAGGTTAAAAAGAGAAGGTCTAGAAAGTTGCCT
Source organism: Stegonotus admiraltiensis (assembly GCA_032468215.1). NCBI lineage: Eukaryota > Metazoa > Chordata > Lepidosauria > Squamata > Colubridae > Stegonotus > Stegonotus admiraltiensis. Next base: position 280,272 of record JANHZT010005805.1, on the reverse strand, counting down.
TTTCCATACAAAATGTTATCTGTTGAAAACAATTCAAATATATTAGCATGAAAAAAACATCTAATTAAATATTTAGGCATTTGTTTAGCCTATAAATTGTTCTGCCTTTAAGCAACACTTACATCAATTTTATATGAATTTTTAAAAAAAATAATAATATAGTTACACCTTCAAATTTAAAAACTTTAATTGAAAGAAGAAGTAGGGTCAAGAATGACTAGGTACTGAATGAATGTGGATTGGGTACTTTTGTTTATATAAAGAGAATTAATGAAGACTGAACCAGAAAACAAACAAAGGAAGACTGAATGAGCCAAGGATAATTGCCACAATTATTGGTTGGTTGAAGTTGGTGAGATCATAAAAAACAGAGAGACGAGAAGTTTAAAGAGCAAAATGTATGAAGTAGTATACAGTTCTGAAGACAGTATGGATAGTTTGCAAAACCAAATGGTATGGAATGGTAACATGGCTAAGTAAACTAAAATTGACTATGTTTCCTTTTTTTTCATTCATGATGCTTTAATTCCCTGGCTAACTATTTCTTACTCCTTTCGTACCCTTTCCATAGCACTTTTTGTTCCAAAAAAGAATAATATGATGGTTATGGATAAACAGGTATATGTAATTATTTATTCTGTTTTTATGGCAGTATTATTTATTTTTCAAACTTTAAAAAAATTAAAAATAACTGTCATTTTGAATAGCTGTGGCCTATCTTTAAAATTTGTTAGCCTGATAAGCAAGAGGCATAATTTTAGACTACTCCTTAAAAATGCTTATTACCTCTTCCACAATAGAGATATGAGGGGGTTAAGGGATGTAAAATAATTTAACATGTTGCGATTTGCAAAAGAACACCTTTTCCAAACAAAGAAACAACCTCGATTATCATTAAAATAAATACAAATACATCATGATAATCAGCAACATTTTTGTCCTCACTTTTTCAATTATGTATAGTGTTTTCAGGTATGCATAGATTGGAGACAATCTGGTTCTGATATTGTTTGACAAGTAAGATGTAAACTATACAGTTCACAGCAAGTAGCAGATTACTATGAAAAGCAAACAATAATTTCTCAGGAATCATAACACTTTTTAAATTGAAAATGGTATTTATTGATTGTATCGTATCGTTTATTGTTAAAAACATCTAGTAATTGGTCAGGTTACAATAATAAATAAAGGTTTATTTGACTTGTAGCTGGATAAAATTCTTGTATCGTGCAACAAGAGCAAATATCTCCATCTGGTTATACATGAGACTTTGTGTAGTATTTGCCTTCAACCTGTCAAATACTCTCAGAACAGCCATATTTCCTAACAAATTCCTAAAGAACTTTCTATTCTGGGTAAGTATGATGACAGCATTCAGTAAGAGCTACAGCCTTTTCTTGACTCCTGATAGCCAGCCAAATTCAGAAGCAGACGATAGTGCCAAAAATTAGGTGAATCCCTTTTCATTACTTATCATCATTCTAAGTGACAGTAATGTTTTCTTTAAAGCCATAAATCTTCCCTTTGCAAGCCTATACAATCTTTCAGCTGAAGTGAAGAGAAAGCAACTGCCACCTGCCAATTCTCTAGACCATCTGCCCTGTGCACTGAATCTGCATAATTTTCCACCAGTGATGTTGAGCCTTAACTACCTGAGTAAAAGTAAAAACCCTAAGTTGCATTCTACCCCTGCTAACGACACCTACGTACAATAAATTTTTGGCAGCAAAAAAGCCATTTACTGTGTTTCCTCTCCCATGGTTGTTTTTTAAGTTTTTTCCAGAAATTGCCTGGTGGAGTCTCATTCAAAGGATAAGTAGATTCAGCCCTGCTTATCTTCTAAGCTTTTCCAAGGTCAGCCAGGTGCTGCCACCTGCCGAGAACTTTAGCTAACTGGGGTTCCCCTGTTGTCCTATCAATCCAGTATCAGACCGCTCCACCCAGGGGACGCTTTTGTGAATTTTTCGCTTTCCTGTTTCCAACCACTCCCGCTTGCCTTCTCACAGAAGCTCTTCAAGTTGAAATCTCATCAGCTCTGTCAAGCTTTCTCCTGGTGGCTGGAAGAGGAAGAGGAGGAGGAGGAGGAGGAGGAGGAGGAAATGTTTCTGCACAAAGTTTACAACGTCCTGACCTCTGACCCAGTCACACTCCAACCTGTTAATCGCTGCCATCTGAACCAGAGAGGAAAACATGGGATGGGGTGGGGTGTCTCTCTGCTTCCAATTTCATCAAGGCATTGTTTTCCCACTGCTCAGTCCTATACAATCTTTCTCCTGAAACCCCATTATCTTCTGGGTGGGATTTATTCACTGGTCAAAATCATTTAGGATTTCAGCCTACAAGGTGTCTTTTTGCGGGGGATGTGTGGAAGGGGGGAGGAAAAGGAAGTTTAAGTAAGGTGGCCGATTCCACTCAAACTCGCCACGTAAAATAATAATAATAATAATAATAATAATAATATTTAAATAAATAAAAAATAAATAAAACATGTACGTCCCCCCCCCCCAAAAAAACCCAGGTTGAGTGAAAAGAACAATCCTCCCGGATGAATTCAGTCAGATTTCTAGCCAAAGCACAGCCCAGCAGCGTCTAATGCCCGCCGCGGTAACAAGCCGCAGTCCTAGCCACACTTTAGTCGAGATCAATTCCGACTGACACCCGCGGGGCTTCCTGCCCGAGTAAACCCCGATGTCTTGCCTGCACGCCTCCCGAGATGCCAACACTGCGCGCTGCCTTCCTCGCGGGAAGCGGGCAAGGCAGGCGCACAAGGCACGGGGGGGGGGGGAGCGAGCAGCTCCGAGACAAGCGATCGGGGAACCCGAGGCAAGCGCGAGCCCTGGCCCCCCCGCACCTGACCCCCCTCGCCAAGCCAGACCCAACGTCTCCTAGCCCCGAAGACTGCCCGCCTTTCCACCTCCGCCACCCAGCCCGAGAGATGACGGCGGGGGGTGGGGGGGGAGAGAGAGGAGAAACAAAGCGCTCGGCTCCCCCTTCTCACTCACCCCGAGCTTCCTGCTGCGGATTTTCACGTAGCCTTGCTTGACTATATCGTTAAAGTTGGAGGCCATGGCCAGGATCAGCTTGCACCGGAAAGGCCCCCCGCTCCGCGCCCGGGATCGTCGCCCTCTTCTTCTTCTTCCTCCTCCTCCTCCTCCTCTTCTTCGTCTTCTTCCTCCTCCAGCTGCCGCTGAGTGCCCTTGGCCGCCGGCTCCCGGGGAGCCTCTGGCATCCAGGCGGCGGCGGCGGCGGCGGCGGCGGCTGTGCAGGACCTCTGGCGCGCGCCGGGCACACACCGGCCCAGCGCAGCCCGCCCACTCCGCCTGCGGGGCGCCGCGCTCAGCGCTCAGGAACCTTTCCCGGCCGCCCTATACGAAGCGAGCGGCTGCTTGGACCTCAGCGGCAAGTCGGTTCCAAACGCTACCAAGCGGGAGGAGGCACTCGCCACGCCATCATTGCCTGAAGCGCAGAAGAAGGAGCCGCTTCCCCAGCTCTTCCCGCAGCTCCCACCACCCCGCCCCTCCGCAGCCAGCGTCGCTTCTCCGGCACCTAGAGGCTCTGGAGCTGCTCCCGCCGCACCAGCTTCCCTCCAGCGCGAAGGAGAAAAAGGGGAGAGGGAAAAGGAGGAGGGATTCTCGCTCGCTTCCTCCTTTTTTTCGTCGTCTTCCCCATTAAGGCGCATCTGGCCCCCCGAGGAGGGTGGTTAGGAAAATGTCAGCCTTGCTCTTCATGCTCGAGCGCACTTTTCCCTTTTATTTCTTCTTTTTCTCTTTCTTTCTTTCTTTCTCTCTCTCTCTCTCACCCACCCACTCTCTCTCCCTCTCTCTTTCCCTCCCCCCTCCAAGCTGGACAAGCTTGTGGGCCTAACAAGTCATTTCTTCCCATAGTCAAGTCTGGACTATGGCTCTGGGAAATGTCTTTTGGCCAGTTGACCAGACTTAGAAAACTGAGGGTGATTTTACATACCAACAGAGATACAAATGTAGATAACAGAAAGGGTTCTCACATTGATATGAGGAGATTTCTGTATAAAACAGACCAGTCCATAGCATGGCTCCTCTGTCTTCATTGCTGGGATTTGGATGCAAATGGCATTAATGCTCATTTGCTGATAAATTCACATTTCATTAAAAGAGGATAAAATGCCCTAGGAAGCAACACCATCCTTTTCCAGGATGATGTCCTTCAGAGAAGTTGAGGTTCGACACCATTATGGGAGCTGAATTCCAACATATCTATAAGGCCTCAAGCCACTACTTTATATTCTGAAGTCCTTTTAGGTTTAGAATAGTTTATTTACATAAATTATTGTCAGAATTTTACCTTTAGATTCTTGGAGTGTGCGATGTAATACTGAGAAGTTTTACCTCTACAGTTATGCTAGTAATAATTGCCGTACCCAATAAAATCCATGTGCTGTTTGTTCAAATGTAAATCCTATTCATTCAGTGGGCTTAATTACATCCAAATAAGTATGCATAAGATTGCGTGCTTCATTCTTGAAACTGCAGGGAAGAAAGCCTGGGTCATTCTGCTTCAGAAAAATAACTTTCATATAAGAATGTACAAAATAATAGCAACCTCTCTCTTAATTAAAAGATGAATGTTTGAGGAATCCTTTCTACATCATTTTATATTCCATGGAAGAAACCCTGAATCTGGCTGAAAAAAAACTGTAATCATATTTCTGATCACTATAACTGACAAGGCAGTTACTATATACCGCAAAGCAAGTAGTATACAAGCTATATAATGAAATGAAAGTGCAGGCCATAAATTAAAATTAAGCCTATATTAGTTTCTGACATGTTTTATTTACATTTCAAGAATGTATACAAAGCCCAAGTTCCTAGGGTGACTGAAAATTACCAAATAATTAGGAGGCAAACCTGAATGATACTGGTTTTAAAGAGAGATCTTGAAATTTTGATTAAACCCAAGAATCTTTCATCCAAATTATCAAAGTCTTCTCCATATGAATATCAGGGGATGAGAATTATGTCACGGTCAGGAAAATTTTGCATTTTGAATATACAATTAAGTAAAAAGTTCTCTAAGGACAAGAGATTTTCTTCTATCACAAAGCATTGATTAATAACATCGCAGTCTATCAGAAATAAGCTCTTACTAGCTTTTACTTATCTTGTGTCTTCCAGATGCATTGAACTACATCAACTCTATGCAATATAATGTAGGTTTTCTGTATAAATACCACACTGTCTGATTATTAAAGAGGAGTCCAATGGAACATAAAATGTTGGGAAGCAAGGAAAGAAGTACCGATATATGTCTGCTGTCCTTGTGCTTCTACATGGATATGGATATGGATACCCGTAATAGAAAAGAGGATTGCAATGATTTGATTATTGCATGATCTAAAGCATATGACTGATCAAAATCTAATGAATCAGCTAGAGTAGAAGCCCAGCATTATTTTCATTGAATTGATCCATATCTCAATGAATTTGAGCTTCATTGAATTGAGTAGGTTTGCTCAGCAAGACTATCGGCACTATTCACTATGGTAACAAAATGAAATTAAGCCTTATTGGAAACTTAATCAAAAATGTGTACAGAATCTACAGATGTAGAAAAGCTGAGATGTTTCTTCCTTTAACAATTGAGTCCTAATTTTATTGATGCATGCATAAGTGCATAATAGTTCCCTTTATGAAACATCTCCAAGTCCTCCATCAGTTAAACAAAACTGTCTTTAATTGCATTGCAACTTAAGGCAGCTTTAGAGATCATTATTTTTCCAACAATCCTAGGATAATATATTTTGAAAAGGCTAAGGAAAATATATAGAAGAAATAAGATGCTCCTTCTGCATTATCCATTTATTGGGTTTTAAAAAACGGGCATAATCTATATCAATATTTCATTTTGGGCATCTGCAGTGATGCAATGTGACAGTCCCCAAAGAAAATCATCAGATGCATTTCACTAAAGCATTCAGGTGGAACCAATTTGCTTTGATGAGCTGCTTTGCTTTGGCTTTTGTGGGTACATTGTTATTGTACAGAAGAACACTAAGGGGCCAAAGAAGCAGACAACTTAAAGTACCATGACTGTGCCAATCCAATTTTTAAAAAAATACTGTGTCACTTCATTTTGCTTTTGCATTCTGATAGGATCTTTCAGGACAAGTATACACTTCAATGGATAGTTAGGACTGCAGAAAAAGCAATTGCAACCAGTCTGTCTTCCATTGAGGACCTCAGCCAGAAAAAGGGCTGAGAAAATATCTGCTCCTCACATCCTGAATACAAACTCTTTCAACTTCTCCCCTCAAGACACTACTATAGAGCTTTGCATGCCAAAACAACTAGACCCAAAGATAGTTTCTTCCCCCATGCCATCACTCTGTTAAACACCTAATTCCCACAGCACTCTTTAAGATGTAGACCCATGTAGTAGGCTTTAATGCTATTATCTGTGTCATCTTATCATCTTTCCCATCTTCTGATCTCATCTTTCTCACCTCTCATCTTTTCTACTACCTTTTCCTATTGGTATATTATGAGTTATCAACTGTTGTTTGTATCTTATGACTTATGATTGTACCTTACAATTTATGATCTGTGACTTCTCACTTAGTTGTTGTTTGTATGTACACGGGGGGGGGGGAGAGAATTCTATTCTATTCTATTCTAAATTACCTTTGCTTTAGATCTCCTCCCTATCAAAGCTTTGTGCAAGCTTACAATGTATGTTTGCTTTAGCTATTTTGTTTTACTTAAAGATATAAAATTTCTACCTCATCTTTTCCCTACAGATAAGCTTCAAGGTGGCCAACAACAATAATATGTACAATTACAGTTGAAACAATAAAGCAAATCAGTTAGAACATAGCCATAGGAAAAAAGAACTCATCCACTACATTAAAATCTCATTCATTCATTTTTATTTAGGTCAAGACTCAAGACCAGTAAATAAACATTATTAGGGGCTTCAGCAGAAAGTCAGTGTGGATGCCACAAATCTCTTATTACTTAGGGAAACAGAGCTACCATGTCTTCCTTTGGTGGCGAGTTTTAGATGTTAAAATCAACCACCTTTTGCTTATATGTTGCCACCAAATATAATGAGCTGCGAGAAGATTTGTTCAAGAAGTAAGAAGATTTGTTCAGGAAGCTTTAAAATGGATCTAGCTGATCTGGCTGGAGAAATCCAAATGATCACAGGATATAAAAGTGTCTTCTGCATCCCATTGCTGCCATAGATACACTAGCTATCTGGATTTTTGAAACCCAGGCCTAGTAAAATCCAGGCAGAATGCAATCATTTAAGCAAATTAGTTCTACATATGAAATATTTTCTTGGGTACATTTATATGTTTATCAAAAAATGAGATATTAAGAGTTTTTTTTAACAGGTTAGACTTCTGAAAACCCCAATTTGTTCTACCTAAAGGAAAGGTGAACATCAGGCATCCTCAGTTCCTTGTACCACAACCTTTCCAGAGTCTCTAAAATCACATTTCTGAAATTCAATAGCAAAATGCTGGGATGTGTGTCCCCATCTCTATTTCATGGGTAGATTTCTGAAATCATTAAGGTTTCTAGGTATCCCTACTGTAAATATTTTCTATATCAAGTTGATATGTTTCAAGGTTCCTGAGTGAAATGTCTTTTACTTTATTGTTTTGTTTATATATTTGTTTTGATTTCAGTCATTACTCTCTAATGATTTTGAGTGCTTAAAGCAGATGATACCTAATAAAATGCAAAACACAATTTAAAAAAAATCAAAGATGCAAATTTAAACAAAAGCAAACATAAAGTAACAAAAGGTGGTGAAAGAGATGTGTTTTAATTGCATTTCTGAAATCAGAAAGAATAAAGGGCAAACACCACTTTTAAGGGAAAGCATTCCCTAATCTTGGAATTATTCAGAAAAAAAGTGCCCCACCCCATGTGTCATACAAGCAAGTGTCCAAAAGAAGGAACATCTTTAGATGGGTTTCTCTTGTGAACCTTAAAAACTGGACAAGTTCATAACAAAAAAGTGGAATTATTCTCAATTCCTTTATGGTAACACTTTTATACCTATCTCAGATTTGCCTGCATGTATTTTGTTCAAAGAAAATATTATCTGGATTGTGAGATCTGGGAAGAAATTGGAAAGATTATGTAATATAATCTTTCTTTGCAGAAGATAGCAAGAAATATATTAGTTTTATGAGAAGGTTCAATAGGCTGAATGCTATGAGAGACAGATTTTTGGTGGGGGTGTCCACATACTCATAGAAGTTGCTCCTTAAAAAAAGGAATGTATAGTCCTATCAGTATTCATCTTTAAATGAGTTATGATGACTATCATACTGAGTTAACAATCCTTTAATACACTTTTTAATGAAAAGGGTTATCTATGGCATTCTCTGTGATCATATAAAAATTGAATTGTCCCTCATTTGTTCCTCAGATGAGAGAACTTATGAGCCTTGAACACTGTGCAACTTTTAAAAGCAAGATTTGAAGGAGCATGAAAATCAGTTGGTCAGCTGGTCAATCACTCATTTTATTTTGGACACTGACCAGAAAAACAAAAGGGTCCCAGTTGAATGGAGTAAAACAAGCTATAAAATTATATAAAAATATAACTAAAATTGGAAACTAAAATTTAAGAGTTTGGCACATTACCATGTAAATAGTACAGTAGGATAGAATTTATATAGGGCAACCAAATAGCCTAATAGTAAAATATGTGTAGAACTATTATAATATTAAAAGAAGGAAAAGTTGTTAATTGTTATTAAATCTAGAAAAATATAGTGGTATAATATATAAAAAAGATAATACATAAGGATTGATTATGATTTCAAAATGAAAAGTTAGAGTCTCATTATAGTGATTATATTATCTATATTGGCAGCTAATGAAATTAAAACTGAAATAATATTGAGTTAAAAGTATCAAAAACATTTCAAAAAGTAGAAACTAAAAAGATAGCTTCATTATTTCAAAACAGAAAATATCCAATGTTTGAAGAGAAATTACTGTATATTGAACAAACTATGGAACAGTATTTGGCTGTAATCATTGAAGTACTAGCAGATTGATCTGATAGTAGCAACCTGAGGTAAAAAGAATCAGAGTGACCAGAATGTTTGGTGATGGATGGAAATAATAAATATAGATCTGTAATGCTGGATGCAGTTCCTAAAAATAGCGAGTTCCTAAACTTGTTCCTAAACTTAAAGATTAACAGTAATGTTGGAATAAAGATACGATCCAGTTCCAAGCTGGGAGAAAGACACTGGAAATAAAATGGAGGCCTGCTGCAAGGAAAGAAGGTCTCTGTTTATTTGGATGCCAGAAACTTCAGTGACAGCAGCATGTTTCTGGGGTGTGTTCTGCCCCAGCGTCCGAGTCCCAGGAAAAACGACACACATCCCACACTGTTTTATTTCAACCAAACCTTCCTCCAGAATGCAGGCTTCTGAAAAAGTCCTTATCAAGAGTTGGCACT
>JANHZT010005805.1:244384-262881 GCA_032468215.1 Stegonotus admiraltiensis | reverse complement strand
CTCTCTCTCTCTCTCTCTCTCTCTCTCTCTCTCTCTCTCTCTCTCTCTCTCTCTCTCTCTCTTTCTCTCTCTCTTTCAAGTCTGTAATATACAGCTTGACATCTATAGCAAAGCTTTTGCTCCTGAGTGAAGAATGGATGGAAAACTGTACATGATTCATGCTTCTAGTCTCTAATTATATTGCCAAACTTGTCCATCATTGGAAAGATAATAATATGTAAATGCAACTCATGGCATTAGGAAATGTAATTTTATTTATTGGATATAAATGAAGCAATCATACTGAGATATCTTTGTGTGCTGTGTGCATATGCACATGCCAAGGGCTAACTTGGAAGAGCTCCTTATTGCATAATAAATGCTACATGAATCCTTTAAAGTTCTTCAGAGGGAGTGGACTTAATCATGCAGCGCTTATCATTAATCACTATGGTCCAAGTAGCTAGCTTTCCATGGGCAACTAAGATATTTTTTTAAAGAAATGAACAAGTCTATAAACATTATATATATTTTTATTTATAATGACTTTCCAATGCTGCAATAGATATTTCACATGCAGGGCTGTGCTAAATATTCACGTGCAAATATTTTTAGTGTTAAAAAATAATGTTTGGGCTGAAGGAAAAATGAGGCAGCACATTTTGAATGTCATGGAAAGCACACACCCTCCCAAAGGGGGGGGGGAAAGCAGGGGGGACACCCATTTATTTTATTTTATTTTTGTTAAATGTATCTTTTCAGGTCAAGGAAGTGGATCTTCTGGGTTGTTGTTGTTGTTGTTTTTAAATTTCAGATGCCAAAGTAATTTAGTCAGCATAACCAACACTTTCATCATGATGAGAAGAGAGCACCATTTGCTGCTCCAACTCAGGTATCAAAAATCATAGCCATGAAAAGGGAGCAGAGGGAGAAAATCTCCCTGGCACGTTATTACCAATAGCAGTTTTATTACTTTTCATTACTCAAAAGAGTGCAGAGGAAGTACAAAAGGAAAAAGTGTATCATAAGCTTTAGGCAGTCAGAAAATAAACTTGTCTACAGAAAATTTCTTATCCAGTCAAGAAATCCTGCCTGTTGTTGGAAGAAATATCCATCTGGTCAGTGGTGGGTTTCAAAATTTTTTACTACCAGTTCTGTGGGTGTGGCTTGGTAGGCGTGGCAGTAAAATCTCCATCCCCTCCCCACTCCGGGGAAGGTTACTGCAAAATCCCCATTTCCTCCTGATCAGCTGGGACTCAGGAGGCAGAGAATAGATGGGGGTGGGGCCAGCCAGAGATGGTATTTACCGGTTCTCTGAACTACTCAAAATTTCCTCTACAGGTTCTCCAGAACTGGTCAGAACCTACTGAAACCCACCTCTGCATCTGGTTCAGTTCCAAGCCAGGAGAAAGGCACTGGAGACAAAATGGAGGCTGATTGGAAAGAGGGTCCATTTACTGATGAAGCAGAACCACCAAGCACGTGTGATTCTGGGTAAAGTTGACCACATGGAGTTGAGAGGGGCTTTTATAACTTCTCTTGGGCTTTGCACTTGAACTTCATGTTCCTATGCAAGAACATGTATTGTATTGGCTGTTGTCAGACTCCCATAGGGCCATGTGGGGTCATGTTTGTCTGAGATAAATTTGGTTGAAGTTGCTGGGTGATGCAGTGTCCTTAGGAGATTGCAATGCAGTGGGCTCTATGTCTTCTGATAGACAATCCTATTATGTCCTGGAGGGTCATGCCTTAATCCCATCACCCTGGAGCTGAAGGTCTTTTGTCTTGTGGATAGGATGGCCCAGTCTTTCTTAATGGGCACCAAATATCTGCTGGGGGCAGGGAGCTGGGGCTGAGTTTCTGTCTCCCTTAAGATCTCTATTTCTCTTTTAGGGGAAATATAATATTCTGCCTTTTTAATATTTGCCAAAATATTTAATTCTTCTAGGAGAGGGGTGGGGGCTAACTTTGTACACTGTGAAATGGGAGAGTTGACAATTCTTGTTAGAACTTCTCTTGCTGTTCCCCATGCCATTTCAAAATAGGCTCCAGAGTAGATTTTTCTAAACTGGGTATATCCACTTGTGAGAAGAACTTTTAGAAATCTCTGCCAGCCTAGCTAGAGCTGATGATACTGGGAGCTGAGGTTTACACATCGGAAATGTAGTCATCTCGGGATACTCCGCTTTAGAAATTGGGAGACTCTTCAGAACAATAAGAAAAGTAATGGTGGGAATGTCAGGAAGGCAAAGTTTGATCACAATTCGTATTCTATTCCCTTTTTATTTCTTTTTGCTGGGGAAAGAATCTTTTTTACAAATAATGTGATTAAACTTTTAATTACAATAGTAACAGATAATATCAACTAAAAAGAAAGGAAAAATTGAAAAAAATGAGTAAAAACTGAAATAAAACAAAAAAGAAAGAAAAAGTAGAAAGAAAAACCCTAAGAAAGCAACTTTCCATTTGGATCACAAAAAATATGTATACTACAGGGGACTCCAACTCCCAGGCCACAGACTGACACTGGTCCGTGGCCTGCCATGACCAGGCTGTGCAAGTGAGCAAATCCCCATCTGCCTACATGAGGGATCCAGGCAGTGTGCTAAACCACACCCCCTGGTCCATGGAAAACTACCCTCCACAGAACCGGTCCCTGGAGCCCAAAAGGTTGGGGGACACTGATATATTACACAGAGCCATCTTCAATCCACCAGAAGTAGTCAGTAGAAAGAAGCTGAGTGGAATTCAATGTAGGTAAAATGTAGCCATATGAATGCAAGAGGTTGGAGTAATTTATAAAATTTCATAAAATCTCAGTGTATACTGCATGTGATAAAGTTGGGAAACAGAGAGGAATGGTGGAGATTATTTTATATGCAATAGAAAATGTTACAACATGTATTTGTGCTAATTTAAATTAGAACACAAATAAACACATGCTTCACAAAGTATATCAGAAATTAAATGAGTAATTGTTGGATTTGCCAAGTACGTCAGATTCATTTAAGAAGGACTTGCAAATTGAAAGCTAAAATTTCTTTGCTTTTTGTTTCTCTTTCAAAAGTTATATGTATTTTTCCACTCCCACGCCACCCCATGTCCCAGCTTTCTTTCTGTTCCACTCTTCTCCTTTGTTGCAGTTCTTATATATTTATAGAAAATTATGCATTTGAATGTGACATACACATCATCCCATCCTTATAATCATGGCTCATTAGCGCTCAAGCACACAACAGCAGGTGAAAATGTTCTCAGGTCCATAAAGGTTAAAGAAGGCCCACAGAGCACCATTAGGGAATCATAAATTTTATCATGCAGCTGGAGGTCTGTTCTGTTCTCAACAAGACAGGGACCTGAATTTTATTTGGGATGCATTTGATAAATATCATAGAAGATTATTAAACCATTTCACCCCCATAAAAATGTATAAATTACCTAACTACGGCTGCTGAGTCAAAAGTTACGAGAGGCTGTGGCTACAATTCTGCAGTGCATGTTTCAGGTGGGGTGTGCAAAGTTTCAGTTTCCCAATTTTACAGATGGAAATAGGTTTGATGGAGTAGTTTGGTCACCAACTGCTTTGTTAACATGTTTTCTTAAAACTCCTCCTGCATCTCAATTTCAGTTAGTGATACCTGAAAATATTTCACAGTAATCCAAAGAAGACTACTATAGTAATCTTATTTGCTTGCAAGATATGGCAAGTTTCTGATAACAATACTCGATGAGTTTAACACCTGCTTTGACAGCTTGAGATATTGGATTTCTAACTTAAGAGAATACATTCATAATTATCTATGTGGGCTGCTGGCTTACTGGCATTGGGACTACAAAATACTCAGTTCTACGGCATAAAAATTACAATGCCATGGATGTAGTTAAGCAGTTTATCATATCACTTTAAAATGTGCTTTTCATAACAAGTGAGGCTGCTCCTCAGAAAAATAGTTTCTTATCTAACAATCAACTTATTGAATTACTACTCATTGCAGCAAACTATGATCTTAATTTTCTTGCTATGTCATCCTTTATTAGTAAGAACCATGATGTGGAAGAATGTGTATCCACTGCTGCAAATTAGGAATGCTTTTTCCTGCAGTGTTGTATAGTAGTCCTTTTTAGCCCTTGTGCTCTTATGACAGAGCCATTGACTGTACTTGATACAGTATCTTGATAGATTCCAATTCCTAGGAAAATAGTCAAGAATAGCATATGCATTTTTAACACAGAAATTGCTCCCAAGTCAAATTAACAATTCTAATGATGTTGTCCTAAATTGTGACAGTATTAGGATAAGGATAAGACCAAATCATATGAGTTATTGTTCCAATTCCCAAATTGTATCTCCAAGAGTAAGGTGACTGCAACTATCATTTATATGTTTATTAAACATTTTACATGATGTCCAATATTTAAGCATATTTTGTTCTTGGTGCTGTATTTACTTAATTACAAGTTCATGGACACTTAATTTCATAGTATTTACTTATGATGCTCTGCTGGTTTATCAAAACAGGATATTCAAACTCATTATTTTAGAATGGGGTGGTCCTTTTATGACTTGTGGAGTTCAACTCCAGTAGTGGGTTTTACTTACCTTGGCTACCAGTTCGGAAATGTGAGCGTGCACGGTTCACTCGCACATGGCACTTCTGCACATGCACAGAACCTTCTGTGCATGCACAGAGTGTCTGTGATGATGACTGGGTGGGTGGGTGGAGGCTCCTGCTACCGCCACTACCCGTTCGCCTGAACTGGGGCAAACCGGTAGAAACCCACCACTGTTCAACTCCCAGAATTCCTGAGTCAGCATGGCTGGCTCAGGAATTCTGGGAGCAGAAGTTCACAAGTTATAAAAGGGCCAACGTTCCCTACCCCTGTTTTAGAGGCTGTATAAATAGCAGGGTGGAAAAAAACTATTTTAAGGCTGCAAAGGAGGTTATATGGAACACACAGCCCTGCTTTTAAAAAATTGTCTGTTATTACTTCCTTTTCGAAGTCTTATCTCGATAAGTTTCTTGCTCTGTTGAATGATAGGTCCAACAAACTAGCCATGTTAGTTTGCAGTGTGTTTCTCAAGAACATATCAATTTGCTGAAGCCAAGCAAGTTACAAAGCCAGCTGCTTTTTCAACATGCTAATGTATATTTATTAGGAAATGGTAGCCATTGTTTGTAAAGGAATATAATATTGTGGAATAATAATGTGGAATGTAAGAAAAATGTTTAGGACTGCAACAAAGTTGTATTACAGTTGAAAAGTTAAACATAACAAAAGTTTATTTTTAAAATTTTGTGGCAGAACTAAAATGCTAATAATATGAAATAACAATATAAAATTGTATTACTTTTAAAATGCATTTCAGCTCTTCACTGAAAAATGAAAACCTTGTACAGTGCTATAGAAAATAGTTGTGTTTCATCAGAAATAAATAAAAGATTAGACGGATAGAGTTACTGTTTATTTTAAAAGCAAATATAAACAACTGCTTTTGATTAGGGACTCTTTTCAAGGTCAACACATTCTTAATAATTTTAGAGATTTTAAAAAAGAATGTGAACACACCACAGTCTTTCCAAATCCAGCAATGAGACACAACAGGAGGTGTTTTACTAGATCATTAATATATGCCTCCAGTACACTGTTAAGTTCAGGACTCTAGTCCCAGGAAGCACATTCATCGCTAAATAAATCAAGCCCTGAAGCCCAAAACATTTCATTTCATTTAGACTTTCCTGCACTATTTCTTCCCTATTTCCCTACATTTGTATTTCTAATGCAAAACAAACTTGTTTGCAGCAGAGGAGAAGGCAATGTTGTTTGCGGGTCTTCTGAAAACTTTAATGAAATAGTTTGCCCTACCTATCTTGTTGGATTATCCGCTCCCTTCAAGTGACAATTTACTTCCCAACACTATCTGCCACATTGGACTTTCAACCTCAGGTATAAACAAGGCCTTTTCTCTTAGGCGTATCACTGAAGTAAGCAGAATTTGCACATTAAATCAAAATGACATAATGACCTTGAGAGATTTGGCAGGGGTGGAAGAGTGATATTTTCAGGACAGAAGATTTGTTAATGGTAAAACGAATTAACCTCTGATTTATTTTTTTTTAAATCCAAAATCTTCATTAAGCCAAACAAAGTTTCACAAAACAATTATGACAGGTTTTGAATTTTCATGAGCTTTTTATAAGATTTGACATCCATGGAATAAGGTAGAATAGTTATTAATTGTGATATGGAAACAATATTTCAGATGAAGCCATCTAAAGTCATATTAAGTTTTTTTTTGCAATCACATTATATTGCTGTTCCATATTTAGTAAGAGTATATATTAGGGATTATATCCTGGCAAAAAGAGCAACACAGTATGACTATTTTTTGTTTTGTTTCTATTGTACAGTATCTGCAGATAGCCAACCAATAGTCCTTTATAAAGTGACCCATTCCCTTTATGGGAAGAGATGATTCAAGGAACAACTACAGGGTTGTTGTGAAGAATATTCTAGATGGATAAAGTTGCTCAGGTCTCTTTAGTGGTTGACTCTGACTTGGAAAGTCTGGTCAAAGTGATTAAAGCACAATCTTGCTTGACTATTGGGAAGAGATTCATTTTGTGACTGCTGAAGAAATGAAAAAGGCCCTTGGAACTATTAAGCCATCCATCTTTTATTAGAACCAGGTTTTTCCTGGTTGGTAAAGACCTTAGGGGAATGTGATTGACAGTAGTGAATTCATCATTGAATGAGGGAATGATCCCACCAGCTTTGAAGAAGGTGATGGTAGGTGTACTCAAAAAGTCATGGTTGGACTCAACAGTCTTGGATAACTTTCATCTAGTGTCCAACATCTCCTTTTAGGGAATGTTGTTGAGAAGATGGGTAGGCTAAAAAATAATGGCCCAATCTTGTTTTTCAAAAGAACCATGAAGCTCCAGCAGTTTTCCTGCACTTTAGGCTAGGTGGGATATGGAATCTCTCTGTGAGAGGCTTTACAGATTTTAAATGAATGCCTGCGCCATCGGGAGGCTCACCTTCCTTTTCTGTTTTGTTCGATGTTCATATTTTAGTTTTTATTCTGCAAACCACTCAGAGTCATAAAAGACTTGGGCAGCCTTTAGAATTCTAAATTAACAAACAAATAATCTCTAGGATATTTTTCACATGTACAATTGCAAAGCCATGACCTTCTGGTAATACTGAATATTTGATCCGTTTTTAAATGCGTAAATTTAAATTTGAGATCTTAGGGCACCTAAACATAATCAAATGATATGATAAATAATCACTTCCCTTGTGTATTAGGAAATATTTAACTTTAAGCTATCAAAAGCCTCATCTGTAAAATCCAAAACCTTAAATGTCTACATAATTCAGAATTACAATTATGAATACATTGAAAACCATGATTACATTCATCTTTGAGCTGCTACAACAAGCAGGGTTTCCCTGTCATATTTTGCTCTCCAGAGCAAGGATAACGTACTACATTGTATGGAAAGAGCTAGATTGGCATTTACCATTGCACTTGAGGAAGCAAGCTACCTTAGTTGGTTTAGGACATTGCTTATTTTCAATGTGGAAAAATTGATGATTATATTTCAATGATATCAATCTATCATTGAAATATAAATGTAAATAACCAATGCATATTTTTTTGGAATATGCTATTACTTTCAAAAATTCCCTTTAAAAAGCTAATGCTGCTGTATTTCTTGTTTTATTAGGTACCTGCTGTTTATTAAAAAATACAATCTCTTTTTATGTGTAACTTGGATAAAGCAACATTTTGTTCAAATAGATTTTTCTGACATCACAGAGTAACTTATGTTTCAGAATATGTTGTCTCTCCCATCCATGAAATTAAAATATGGTTCAGCTGTTTGAGGTAGATATGAACAAAAATGAAAATTCCTATGTAATCATTTTGATTATGCAATCTTTTTTATTTTAATCTATGTACGCCTAAACATGCATTTTCTTTCACTCTAATCCTATAATTTGTCCAGTGTTGTCTTGGAAAGTGCACAGATTACCCATATATTTGTATTTCTCATTACATAAAAAATTAAATTCTTAAACCAGACATGTTAAATGGTAAGAAAAGACAGATGAAGGAATCTTTTCTCCATAGAAACTCACCAACTGTGAGAAGCTATTGAACAAGATTAGAAATAACAGCCTGAAATGAGGCTAGTTTACTACCAATATCACACTCTGGGAATGGCAGAAAAACACTCAATATTTTCCATCTTTATTTCAGTACAAATGTGGTTTGCATTTGATACATAGCAGTCACATGAGTTCTTTTGCAAAACTACCGTAGGCTTTTATTTATAATAAACCTATTTATCAGGACCCAGATTGTTGGGGGCAATATGTTGACTCTGTAAATCACTTAGAGAGTGAGCTGTAAAGCACTGTGAAGTGGTATATAAGTCTAAGTGCTATTGTTATTGCTATCAGACACCTGTGAGTCATTAAATATTATTTATTTAGCTAATGCTTTATTCTCTACATATTCTCTTGATTCTGTATAAGAAACAGTGACATTCAAGGTATATCATCCTGGCCATACTTCCCAATTCCTTTTGCCTCCCCATCATCCATGCACCATACCCGATTCTTCTGGATATATCTGGTCCCCAGATTCAATATGGTTGTAAGATACTATGTAATGGAAAGTGGCTTATATATTATTTGATTTTGATTTGATTTAGTTTGATTTATATGCCGCCCTTCTCCGGAGACTCAGGAGACTTGGCTTACAATGCGTTAAGCAATAGCCTTCATACTTTTGTATATACCTGTTTAGTAGGGCTTTTGGGGGCTCCTAAGTGGTGTTCTTTTTTATACAAAGTCAGCTTATTGCCCCCACAAACCGGGTCCTCATTTTACCTACCTTGAAAGGATGGAAGGCTGAGTCAACCTTGAGCCTGGTGAGAACTGAACTCACAGTAATTGCAGGCAGCTGGAAGCTAAATACTACTTTTAACAGTAGCATTAGTATGCTGAGCAACCAGGCTTTATATATGTTTTATATAAAACATATGACACATTACAATACTATGGGGTTTGAAAATCTAATTTACATATTTTTCTAGAAACGGCTAACTATTCACTTTTTAATTGACTAGAAAAAATGTTTTTCAAAGTCCACCAAAAATAAAAATCACTGCCTTATAAAATGCAGTTGGATTTCTAAATGCAAATGTATATGCTCTCAATCCAACTTCCCAGAGACTAGAGTCAACAAATCTGAGAAAAGCTGGTTAAATTAAATTAGTTGAACAAATGGAATATAGAGCACTACATCAGGTACTGTATACAGTCCACTTCGGTAGGACTACACCAGAACAAATGGTCAATAAATGCACACTTACACTGATAACAATTTCCATAAATCAACAGAATAAGGTATTGATATTTCTTGGAAGAAGTTCCAAATCTATTTTGCCTACAAAATCACAGTGCTTTTAAAAGTGTTTTGCTAACATAAACATTTCTCTGTAATCTATCATTTTCAGACATTGCTTGGAAAAGGCATCATGTAATTGCTGGAAAACCTTTTTAATCTTAATATACACACTTATTATTTACTTAACTTCAAATATAATATAATTTTCCAATACAGGTAGAAAACAAGGGTAGACCAGGCCTAGTGGGGGGCAGGGAGAGGAGAAATCCTGCATAACACCTGCATAATAGAAGTTGGCCAACTCCAGCTAAAACCAATTTCTTTTGTAAAATACATCCATTTTTTTGGTATGTTTAGTCATACCTCCCTGAAGGCATACACACATAAAATGAATTTACATATATTACTTAAAATGTATTGCCTATAGAATAAGGTACTCCTTTTATAAAATCAATTGAGCTCTATCTACATGTACTTTCTATTTTCACATGGACCAAACTGGATGGAATTGAGTTTTGGAGGGAGAAAGTGCTATTTAAACCAATTTGAGGTCCTGGAAGAAACAACGGGTATGATCCAAGAATTGAATGAGGTGAGGAAAGATTTAACAGGACAGGATTCTATAGAAGAAACAACGCCTGGTCAGATGGTACAAAAAAGTTAAAACATATCAAGCCATCAGCCCCTTCCCAACAAGTGCTTACTTATAAGGCATGCAGGCTTTTCAGCAGGAATGTCTGCAGTCTTTAGCCTTTCCTGATATTCCTTTATTCAACAACTCCTTTTGTTCTTAACTAGGAAATGTAAGATGGCCCTACAAGTCACACATGATCCAATACTGAATAGAGTCACGTTACAGTGAAATGCATTGCCTTGTTGCCATCTGAAAACCTGTTAATTCTGTCAAAATAGGACCAACATGAGGCAGAAATTCTTTTTTTAGTAATTTAAATCATTCATAGGTAACCAACAGACACCTGGGGCCATCACCAACAGTGCCTTCAAGAAAAGCTACTGTACACATGCATATTATTCATAAGCGTTCAATGTCTTCATCCACCTGTCCATATTACTATTTTTGCTTCAATGAAGTGAATAATTTAGGTTGTCAAAATTCTTGGGTTTTTTCCTCAGATTACATCCTGCAGATATACAGTATAATAAGCTCCATTCTACCAGAGTTTATTGAATGAATGTTGAATGTGGCTTGTTGGCTATACCTTACATATGCCTAAAGATCAGCATCCAAAAATTGCACTACATTGGATACCTTCTGGAGGAAAGAGAAAATGAGGCTGACCTCAAAAAAATCTGGCGCTAAAAACTTAAGGAAGATTTTAAGATTATTAATGTCCCTTGGGAGGATGCCGAAGATGACTGAAACTGCTGGAAAACATTTGGTGCCCAATGTGCTCTGCACAGGACCTAATGATGATGATGATTCTACCAGAATGGAAATGCAATGTCAGAAAGTTTGCACCAGATGTTTCTTTGATCAAAAGTTGATCAATACTACGTAACCTTTAAATCATACAAAAAGAATCAGTCTTTTTCTTTGGGCTCCTATTTAAGGACTGGCTGAAGATACTTGCTGCTTAAATACCACACTATGTCAATTCACCTCTCCTTTCATTATGTCCATAACCAGGCAAGTTATATTTGTCACATGAGAGGGAACATCCCATAAGTATATTTTCTTATCCTAAGCAATAAAAATGCCACAACTAACTAATTACCTGTCAATCGGCTTCCTTCCATATCACTCAGAATAAGCAGCCGGGAGTGCTAATTTCATTTTGCCTAGCGATAGAGCTGTCCTGCACAATTGAATCTTTAAACTGCAAATGGGAGTAAGCTGTAAGGTTCAGACCCATTTGTCAAAGAAAGGATTTCTATGCCAGTGCAAATGACCCCATGAGTTGCAGCTAAAAGGGCTTCTAGATGTTTGTCCCATTGATTTAAACCAGAAGGTTAAAACTCTGCTTCAGCTTCACCATTTTGATGTTTGTTTGAGTAGTGGAAATCACTGTTTAAATATGAGGAATGCACATACATCTTTTTAAAGCTGATATAATTCCATATAAATGGTGCTTTTATACGATGGCTTCCCATTTCTTATTTCTTTAGGGGGAATATTTATTACACAGATCAATGTGCAGTGGGAACCCCATTTAAAATATTCTGGGAATATAATGGCCACTGCTGTAAAATATTTATTCATTTACAGCTTTAATTTAAGTACAGTACATTAAGAAATAATGCATATGAGTCAAACTACAAAGGCTGGGTTGCTAACACATTTCATCCTCAGTGGCAACCTTCACTGAACTTTTAAATCATACTTGTAATATAGAATTCAGTTCAAAATTTATTATAGTACATAAAGGTCTTTGCATACACGATAAGCTGCTTCATGGAGATGGGATGTGATCTTGTTACATTAATACAAAAAGTAAGCTAGATTTCCATTAAAAGAATAACACAAACATTATAGCTGAAGACATTAAAATGGACATCGCACATATACATTTATATCAGTGGTGAAATTTTTTACTACCGGTTCTATGGGCGTGGCTTGGTGGGCATGGTGTGGCTTGGTGGGCATGGCAGGGGAAGGAGACTGCAAAATACCCATTCCGTACCCACTTCTGGGGGAAGGATATTGCAAAATCTCCATTCCCACCCAACTCTGGGGCCATCCAGAGGTGGCATTTGCCGGTTCTCTGAACTACTCAAAATTTCTGCTACTGGTTCTCTGAACTACTCAAAATTTCCACTACCAGTTCTTCAGAACCTGTCAGAACCTACTGGATTTCACCCCTGATTTATATAATACCCTGATTTATATAATACCCTTTTGAAACTATTTGATTGGTTGCAATTCCTTAATATTGTCTTTTTGAATGTACTGTTTTCCTTTAGGCTTAGCTTTTATATGATCTGTTTGAAAATTATGTCAGTGATTCTTGATACAGTGAACATTACATTCCCCTCCCCCCCATTTAGATAGCATGATAGGATTAAGTTAAACTAGGCATAAACCACTGTACGGTCAGTCTCGCACAACCTTTGTATGGCCTTGCACAGCACATTCTTTGGCTGTATTGCACTGAACCAGCAATTAGTCATGAATCAAATCACAGCTGGCTGAGTTCACACACCAAGCTGAAACATAACTTCTGATTTACGAAGTATATCTAAAGAAATCTCAAGCGTGATCTATGAATTCGGCTCTTACGATTTGCAGTTTCCTATTTTTCCTATGTCATTGTGGAACCAAACACCTCAGATTTGCTTATGATAATAAAACAGCAGTAAAAGTGTAGAAAAGATCGTCTATTTGTCTTGTTCTCTCTGAATTTAGAGGAATATAGCTAAATTGTTATTTCTTTTTCTCCTACCCTCAGCATAAAGATAGCTGTTCAAGCACTATAGCCATACAATTTTCATTTTAGAAGTATTAAAAATTAAACCTGTTTATGTGGCTGTTCTTAGTTAACATATAATGTTAACGCAATAATCATGATATCAACTTTATTGTCATTTTTTTTAATGTGAGGACACTGGCCCATATTAAAAATGAAATTCTGTTGCCTGCTCTCAAGAGAAAGTATCTATCTACCCAAACACCTACATAACACACATATACACAAGCTATATACATACATAAATATATACCTACACACACGTGCACACACAGTGACTCTCTCTATATATAGTGCTCTCACTATCAGTGAGAGCAATCAACCAATGGAACAGCTTGGCCTTAGAAGTTGTGGGAGCTTCATCGCTTGAAGCTTTCAAGAAGAGACTGCACTGCCATCTGCCAGAAATGGTGTAGGGTCTCCTACCCTTGGTTGGACTAGATGACCTACAAAGTCCCTTCCAACTCTGTTAATCTGTTAGTATGTTACACACACACACACACACACACACACACTATCTTTTCTGCCAACCTCACCACTCTACCCTGCCTTCCTGTCTGAAGCAGTAATATGGTGTCCTTCAGGTATTTCATTCAGAAACTTCCATGGGCTTCACAGACACAGATCAGTCACTATTACTGCTTTTGTTATATCCAATTTATACAAATATTACCCTAGAATCAACTTGGTAGTGCGAAACACGATATGCTACACAGGCATTCTGCCCCAAATTGAGTTTGTTAAAGCCCTGTTCAATAACCAAGCTGTGGCCTGCCTAGCTGTATTTCATATTTTTGTGTCCCATTTCATTATCCTTATTTCACCTGTAAGCGAGATGAATGGGACCATGCTCTGTGTTCCTCCAGTGGAAACATTGCTTTGTTAGTGTAAATGTTTCCAAATACAGATATTAAACCACCAGCATTTTTAACCAAACAATGCAAATAAAGAAGAATCTACATGAGATGGAAGTTAATGTTGCACAGTCAGATCTCATTAATTGAATTTGTCTTGTAACAGCAACACAGATTATTCTTAGCACAGATGATCCACATAATATGGGGAGCAGCAGCAAAATATTTCACAATATTGAATCAACAATATTTGCTTGCAAAATTGCTAATTAATTACTACAGAACAAAATAGCTACTTTCTTTTGATGTTACTATATTGCAGAAAGACACGCCCTCTTGTATTACCACATGAAGAAACGAAATAAAACTCTCTTTTACCCACTGCATTTACTGTTCTTTTTTTCATCTGGAAAGGTCTCTTTTTCAAGGAGATGGAAAGGAAAGTGAGAACAGAATAACATAGCTTGCTTTCATAATTCCTATTTTCAGAGAGACTTGCTGTCAGGCTTCTCTGTGTTCCATAAAGCTCTGGACACAGCCCATAAAATCACTTGTATCCAGAGGGGGGGGGGAATCAAAATTATGAAAGAGCATCATGGTGTTGCAATGCAACCCAACCACTGTGCATGTGTTATTGCTTTTCATACAGGTATGGAAGGGGAGGTGCTTACAGCACAATGCTGCAATCCTCCTTTAGACAAAAGCAAGGAGATCCTGTGGATTTCCACATACAGAAACCCACCAAAATATAAATTTTAATAGGATCACAGACGGACATAAGCAACAGTCATATGAATTGTGATTAGATTAAATGTTAATTAAATTAGAAGACATTATGCATTACATTACATTTTTAACTTGGCCTCCCTTTATTTTGTACAGCTCCCAATATATAAATCAAAGGCCAATTGCAGCTTTCAGCCTGATGGCTCTGCAACTGTCAATACCACAATTTTCAAAATATTTTGGAATGATTTTTAAAGTTTATTTTCCAGTCAGATAATTAGAAAGATGCCTTCTTCAAGATTTTTTTTTAAAAAAAGCCTTTTTCAAGCTTAAAAACACAATTCACATGCTAAGGTAAGGAACTCCCTCCAGCTTCACCAACCTAAGATGAAAGATAGACTTCATTTTGGAAGTCTGAGTTCCTGTGGAGACTGTGGCAGGATGCTTCACAATCATCCATCATGGGAGCTTGTCCCTGTCATGTAAGTTCAAAATATATGAATTTCATACAGACTCCTTCCCTTCTCTATAAGATGAATAGTTGAGTCAAAGAGCTGAGGCAGAGACTATGTGTTACTGGGTATTTTTGAGCTGCTGCTTGGAAGAAGTGTAGTAGAGTATAATTTGCAGTTTTGGTAAAGAAGTTGCGGGATAAGGAAAAATGCAGAGCTTCAAAAGAAATTCTAAAATTTCTAAAGACATGGCTATTCAATAAATTAGTGACTATGATCAGAAAAAGAAGAGAAGGAAAGAAAGAAAAAAAGAAGGAAGGAAGGAAGGAAGGAAGGAAAGAAAGAAAGAAAGAAAGAAGGAAGGAAGGAAGGAAGGAAGGAAGGGACAGAAAGGAAGGAAGGAAGGAAGGAAGGAAAGAAGGGGGTCATAGATAACAGAAGAAAGATTTCATCATAGTGCAAATATCTGAATACTAAGCAAATTTAACATTTACACTGGCAGCAATACATGTGTTCTAAGACACCACACTATCTTTTCACATACCTTACGATTACATTTATATAATCCATACTCTTACATACATCCAATTCTAAAACTTTTTTTTTGAAAAGGTGTTTTTTTATCCGCTTTCCCTTTCTCACAGAATCATAAATAATCTCTAACTTATCTTTGAATAATAAAATCTTCCCCGGCTGTTCATTAGAAGTTTATACTTTAAATTATTGTTACAGCTTAAAACTGAAACTCAGTTTATGAGGCATGATAAACTGGTTTTATTCTTTTTGCTCAGTTTTTAAAAGTGTCCTTACATTCATTATCCCCTTATACTACTGTCGAGCTGAACGATGTAATGTGTATTTAATTGTTCTCAATTTATGTTCGTTTTAATGTAACTTCATTATTTACTTCATTATAGAAGACTAAGAATGACATTTTGTACAAATCTTCCCGCTTGTACATTACTGTAAAAAGAAATGTGTTCTCTTGAGATGAAAATGGAAATCCTTTAAGCTTTCTATAAGGTAACTTTGTAATGGTTGAAATTAAACTCTAACTCTTTCATAAGAGAGAGAGAGTAACATTCAATGTTTATTTTACTTAAGTGTGGTAAAGATTCTGCATGCATTAAGTAGAAGGCTTCCTTGGTGAGGAATTGGTTGGGATCCAGAGAGGCTGTCACTTGAAAAAGGAAGAAAGAGGAATTTTCATCAATTTCCTTTCTCCTTGGGATATAATAAAGGCATCTCCCATATTGTATCAAGCATTCCCACCTTCCAGATTAGATATTTTCGGGAACTTTACAGGGAAAGAGAATAATTGAAAATGATTTTATATTTCCTTCAGTAATCAACAATATCAACAGAAGGCAGAAAAAGGGAGAGAACAAAACATCAAGATAGTGTCTGTGAACTTATAACAACATTGCATGCATGTACAAAAGAATGATGCTTTGGTCATGCTGCCTCTACAATTTACCCGATCTGGCCTGGTCTATCCAATATAAATTCAGAAAGAACTAGAATTGAAAACAAAACTTCAGTGATCAAGAACATGAGACTAATTCATAGGAATAATTCTATGGGAAAGGCCTTTCCTGAAATACCCTGGCTCTATTTTGAAAGTCATAACGAACAATTTAAAGGTTGAGCTTACACTATAAATAACCTTTTTTTACAAAAAATAAATTAAGATGCTTAATCTGTATGCTGTCAATACATATTCTGAAAAGTAACATCCAATTCAGACTCCAGCATGTTTCCATGTTTATTGTGTCATTGTTATTATTGTTATTCTAAACTGGTGTTTCCATTTCTTTAAAGTGCCTTTGAGTCATTTTTTAACTCCCGGCGAGAGTATGGACAAGACCTTGCATTTTTCTTGGCAAAATTTCAGAATCTTGATTCCTGGGGCTGAGAGAGGTGACTGGCCCAAAATTATCCACTTGGCTAAGGCAGAACTAGAATTCATATTCCAGGTTTCTAGCCTGATACCACTACAAGAAATTTCCAACAAAATAGCCGAAAAACTGGGTAGCTTTCATCTCTTCATTCATATCCTGGCATGATTTCATCTAGAAAATTAATACTTCTTCTTAGCCTCGATTTCTCCTTTGAAAAAAAAAGAAAACAACTTTCAGAATGGTTTCTAAGAACAATTACCAGTATACGTATGCATGATAAGACTTCTGCCTGTTCTTGTACTATGGGTAAGTAGTTATTGCAGCTAGGCAGAATTAAGGGTAGGGTAACCATTTTATAAGTACATCCTGCATTAAATAGGGAAGGATCGTTAAACCATATGATCTCACAAATGTTGTAATCGTGTTTGGTATATGATTACAGTCTACGGTAATAATATTGAAATTATTACCATATATCAGTGTTTCTTGAAGCTTTACCTGCCAGCATTCTCTGATTTGTTTTTTTGGTGATTAGTTGCCATTTTAGAAAGCATTTTTAAAAAGACATTACTTAATTTCTCCAACCTTGTACCCTCCAGCTTCTGGTAAGGTCATAAGAGCACAGAAAATTGTGTTAGGTGGTATGCTCAGGATTTTCAAGCATGGCAATTAAGAACAGATAAGTTTAAATGTCAGAGCAATTTCTAACCACTGAGCTTGCCATCTGTAACTTCACTAGATTAATATATGTAAATGGGTCTGCTGGGGTGGAAGAGACAGATATAATCATAGATGAATGATAATAAGCATCTTCAACAGCCCAGGTTATATCTAGCTTTTATCGTTTGAGTGGGCTCAGTCATAAACAAGCTACAGAGGAATTGCAGATGTTCTGAGCCATGTGATAGAAAGTATAACCTTAAACTTACTAGGGTTTTTTTCCCCCCTAAGTTAGCAGTGCTATCAAGAGCCAGAATAGAATAGTAAAGTACTGTCATGCCTATCTAGGTGACATATTAGAATGTCTACTGAATTGGTTGTAACTCACTGCCAGTTTATTCTGACTTATAAGGTTGTCACTGTTGCATTGATACTATTTATGGCATTGGACAGTAATGATATTAGTAAGGGTGCATTAGAAATTTTTTCTCCATTTTCCAGGTTTGTATGGATGGGGGAATATTTCAGGATTTTTGTTTTTGCTGTAACATTTTATTACCTGTATTCTAGGTCTTGTCATATGGAGAGAGGTGGTAGCAGTGGTGGGTTGCCCCGAGTTTGCACCGGTTCTATAGAACCGGTAGTAAAACCAGCGGGAGGCTCCGCCCACCAACCCGACATCATCAAAATGCTTCTGTGCATGCACAGAAGAGCACACGCACGCACGAGCGAAGTGAGCGCACTCGTGTGGCCCTGTTGCGAACCGGTAGTAAAGGTAGGTAGAACCCACCCCTGGGGGAGGGATTAGGGAGGGAGGGAAGGAGGGAGAGGGGGCCTTAAGCTGATGCTAGGAAGAAGAATCAGAATCAGATGGGGCCTTAAAATAGATATATGTTTAGGAGCCTGAGTGGCATAGGAGACTAATGCTCCTACTAAAAGGCAGTATTTAAGTTCCAGCTGCCTGCAATTACTGCAAGTTCAATTCTCACCAGGCTCAAAGTTGACTCAGCCTTCCATCCTTTCTAAGGTAGGTAAAATGAGGACCTGGTTGTGGGGGCAATAAGCTGACTTTGTAT
>JANHZT010005805.1:208625-219825 GCA_032468215.1 Stegonotus admiraltiensis | reverse complement strand
CTCCCGCTAACGCAGGGGTTTCAAACTTGATTTCATTGTGGGGCGCATCCGGGTTTTGTTTGACTTTGGGGGAGGGCCGGGGACAGGGGGCATGTCTAGGGTGGGCATGGCCAGCTCAACATCACTTGTGTCGGGGGCACCTGTGGTGGCCTGAGCACTCTGTCAGCAAAAACAAGGCTGGGGAAGGTTGCGCGTGGCCTTCCCAAGCTCCATTTTCTCTGGCAGAGGCACCATTGGCTGGTCCTTCACTGTTTCCAGGGTGGCCCCACAGGCCAGATCTAAGCACTCCGTGGGTTGGATCTAGCCCACGGGCCTTGAGTTTGACACCCTTGCACTAAAGCATAGATAGAGAGAAGGACAGAGACCTGATCCCTTTTACATAATTTCTTTCCAGCCTTTGTTTGGGTTGGAAAGAATAAAAAAGTTAGGAACTTTTCTTTAATTAAAAAAAAGAAAGATGTTTACATTAAATAACAGTGAATTAAAAAGCTGCATCATGTTTATTAGTATTTATATTATGTTATTTCCGGGCCTAATGGGAACATAACAGCGTAGCAAGCTTCTGCATCGATATAGTGTCTTATTCATGTCAAAGGAACAGATTAATCTCTGTGTAGTGTATATCTTAATAACATGAACACTATGTGCTGAAGAGGAAGAAGTATTATGCCTAGTGACTAAATATGTATACAGCTTACATATGCTCCAAGTCATGGGGATAAATATGAAAAGATACTCTACAGTGTATGTGCACCATCTTGGTAAACTTTTCCTATGCAGTGAGGGATACTGGTTCAGATATGAACCCATTCGCACAAAATAAGTATAATGTACAAATAAATATACACACTTGTTTTTCATAAGCACAGTACAGGTATGAGAGAAAGGAAGATACTGCAAAATGCTCACATATTGTTTGGATGCCTATGGAGATTCTTAGTCATCCAGGTCATGGCTGTCCCAAAGGTGCTTTTTTTCAAGCAGCAACTGGACTTTCTGGTTTTTCTTTGCATCACTCAGGTGACCCTGATTGTCACTACGTTCTTGTATTTGTCAGCTGGGCTCCCATTCTAAGGCATACGGTAGCTGAATAGTCTTATCTCTGGACTCTACTGCACATATACACATTCCTTCACATTCTTTCTTTCACTTTGTACTTTCTTTGTTCACCTGCCAGGGCTTCTCCTGGCAGAACGGGAACTTTGCCAAAATGTAATTAATTAGATAATAAGGTTTTATTTTCATTTATAATAAAAGGTTTCATTAGAATATATTCTTCGGGTTTTATTTTCTTTAAAGTATGCAACAAAGGGAGGCCACGATCCGTTCACCTCTAAATATGAGAAATTACCCTGGGGGGGGAAACGGGGATTTATCTACACCCCGACACTGATGACACAGATAAATGTCCAGGTGACCTTAACAACCTGCTAAAAGAATGCAAATAACCAGCTGTCTGCAAGGAGTATAAATCCTTCCATTTCCCACCATCCAGTCAGAGCTGAAGAAGCTTCTTGGATGAGAAGTGAAATGTTTGCAAAGAAAAACCAGAAAGTCCAGTTGCCTCTTGAAAAAAGCACCTTTGGGATATTGGTTGGATGTGCCAGAGAATTTTGCTGACTTGTTCAATAAGAAAGAAAAGTTGAATGCCATCTGTACACTAATGTCTTTAGATCAACTCCATATTGCTTGATGGGGAGGTGAAAGACTGCCTTCTATTGCAGTTTTGGGGAAAAATGCATTCTTTAAGGCAAAGAAAAGAACAAAAGAAATTTTCTAAGTCTGGTATGTAGAGGAGTTGAAATAAACTTCAGTGTTTTCAAACGCTCAAAAACATCTTGTATTCTTTCTATTGTTAATACGTGAATTTTTAAACCTCAGACTTCAGTCAAAGATATTCAGTCATTATTGCTTAATGCATTGTAAGCCGCCCTGAGTCTCTGGAGAAGGGCGGCATATAAATCAAATAAAAAAAAATATATAGTCTTCTATTTCAAAACTTAGATTACAGTATTTGGTGTAAATGTCTAACAGGTGTGATTATTTCAGCAGTCATTTTCAAGCAAATTGCCAGACATGAATTATATCACCAATGAAAATATAACCCCAAAATGACATACAATTGATTTCTCTATTTGATACCAAGGATTGGGTATAATCCAATCAAAACATCACAAATGCTTTTTCCACGGACTGCACAATAAACTCAGTCCATAAGAGACATTTATTAAATTACTTCAATTTGTTAGAACTGTTCTCCTAAAAACATTACATTTTCCAGTGAGATAGTTTAATAGCATAGTAAAAAACACTAGTAGCTTCTCAGTTACATTTTTTTATCCTTATGGAGACAGTATGGTCTTCAATCAATTCATTCTTCCTAGAAATAAATCACTACCTGGTATTTCTTTCCATTTATGTTACATGGATTTTTCTTGGAAAATTATTGACATTCATTCAATCCTTGTATGTCTAGCTTGGACTGTGAATACATGGTTTCCCCCAAAATATGTATTCATGTATTCAGTATAAATCCATGCCCCAAGCAGCAAGGAAAGCTGATTTCATGGTCAGCAATAGAACTACCTACCTTAGTTGGCATTCCTTAATGCATAAGTTTAAAACACTTTCGAAAGAAGGCAAGGAGGATGTAAAAAATAACTATTTGGCTTAATGAATAGCAAGCTGATGATTAAGGAGCTGATTCTAAACTTCTCCCATTCCTAATGCGTGCTTCCCTGGAGAAATGCTTCATAATGTGTAATTCTTTATTTGGTGTTTCCAAGGAATTGGGACTACTTCTAAATGGCTATTAACCCAGTGACTAAAGAATAAAAAAAATACATGTTTCTGACGTATACAAATAAATACAGTGCAATTTCTTGCAGGATGAAAGTATATGGGAAGTAATCCTTCATATTTTATAATAGAGCTCTGCAAACAGCAAACAAGATTCAGAAAAGATACTACGACATTCCTTCTCTTTCGTGTACTACAAATAATTAAAGACTCCAGTCCTGTGAACAATTTACAAGTGAGAAAGCTTTGCACTGAACGCTGCGAGACTAACATGAGAAAACACGCATTGGATCAGACAGCAGATGGCTATTTTATGTCGCCATATTATAATTTAAAATGAATGCTATGTGCCACTCAACAGTGATTACATTCCTCAGCTAGATCTTTTTTTTTCTATGTCAGAAAAAAAGAATCACAATCAAAGCAATGAAAAAGTATTTCCTTACTAAAGAAGATTGTTTTATATATTTCTCTTTTCTTAAAAAGTCCCCAGCTTAGCACATAGCCAACGTATTACTCTCATTAACAACAGCATTTATCTGCATATCATTGTTTATGTTCTAATCCACTTGGGTAAAAGTGATTTTGAAAAGTGGTATACTAATTTAATTAAACCTTAAAGATTAAGAAGATTCAGCACAGAAATCTTACAAATTATCTTTTATAATAAAGTACATAAAGAAAACAGGACATATTCCTGAAGTTCTGATGTCTTTGGCCAACTATAATCTAATACAAGCGTTCTTTTAGGCTATCTGAAATTTTATTCATACATCCAATGAACGTAATTTTGAGTTTAAAAACTTTAAGAACAGTTAGCTGCGCTGGACCTTCCTTCCTTTTCTCTTTTCTTTTGAGTTTGTTAGAATTATTGGTACAGAAAGAAAACAACTAAGATGCATGCCAAGAAATTTGCAAATGCAATCTTAATGAGAGTTTAAATAGTTTTTGAAATTACAGTGGGTTTTATTTTTTTTTATCATGTACACCATCCAGGAAATATACATATAATTATGCACTCGGATGGAACAAGTAATTTAAAGTGCTATACGGAACCTATACAATATACATCTGATGAATTCATTCTGTTTCTATAGTTACCATGCTATAATGCCCTAAAGTAAAATATCTCATTATTGTGCTCCTGTAGTTTATGATGCAGACTCTCTGTTTTTGTTTTCTTCTGTTAGTTACAGGAGGAAATAGAGAAAAGCAAAAATTCTAAAAACTATATATCTATATCTATTACCTATTACCTATTACCTATTACCTATTACCTATTACCTATCTATCTATCTATCTATCTATCTATCTATCTATCTATCTATCTATCTATCTAAAACAAACTTAGCATAGGGTAGCACTCTTGGAAAAGGTAGCACCGTTAGCATATGGAGTTCATCTTAGCCAATGTTTCTCAATCCTGGCAACTCTAAAATGTGTAGACTACAACTCACAGAATTTCCCACCCAGCAATGTTGGTTGGGGAATTCTGGAGGTTGAAATGGACACTGCTCAAAGTTGTCAAGATGGAGAAATCCTACTCATAGGTCATTTGGAATAATACCTACTTAGCCATATCTTTTCAGGGGTGGTATTCAGCTGGTTTGGACCAGTTTGGGCGAATCAGTAATTCTGACAATCAGCTGGCCCCGCCCACCTGCCCACTCTCTATCTTGTCCTATATTTCTTTCTTTCTGGCTCAGCTGATTTGCACAGTACAGCTGTTTTTCATGCCTCCACTGTTCTACTTACTGGGGCTGCCTTAGAAGGTAAGCAGCTGAGCTTCAAATTGCTGTATTTTGAACACTGTGCGCAAGCATGTTAGACGCAAAGTGCATTAAGCACATTAAGTGCAAAGCGCGTGGTCACTGAACTGGTTGTTAAACCAGTTGCATCCCACCACTGTATCTTTTGCATTTTTCTGATATAGTGTGTAAGCCAGCATGGAAAATCATACTTCAGCAATAATTTATTAAAGATGATTGAACGGAAACATTGGGCTTCTGAACAAGTTTACTGCACGAGAGACCAGGGATGTAATTTTTCTCTGGTTTGTTTTTTGCAGAATGTAATAACTCATAGCCTTTTTGATATCATATACATTGCAATAAGTCTTTTCATTCATCAAATAACTTTTGGACTGTCATTGCAATTTATAGATAGCAGAATATGATGGTTTCTGCTGGGAGAATTTGTTCTGGATTCTTCCTTTTATCAAATAAGGCCATCATCATCTTTACTTCTTTTTGGATTTGAAAAGAAATTTATAATGTGTATGCTTGTACAATAAGTAAACTTATGGGGATGGCTTGATGTTCAGTTGGATTGTGAGCCATGTACCTGTGGCAGGAAGGAGACAGCCATTAACCTGAACAAACACAGAGAATGAAAGTACAAATTAAGGCTACACAGTTGAACACTAGCAGCACTGAAAAGAAATACCCCGCTCCAGACTGTTCTTCATATATGTCTGTCTATATTTTCCCTACCAACTTTTATTGGTTCCCATTCTTCTAGAATTAATGGGCAAAGAACATGAGCTATAAGTAATGTAAAATTAAACTTGTTTCTTATAACTTCTATTTCTTCTCCTCCTGAATCCTACTCTCCTTAGAAGACAATAGATATATTCACAAAATACTCAAAAACAGTCTACTTGCCAGGAGGCAAGTCATCTGTTAGTTTGGAGACTTCTAGATCTATTACAGTGGCAAATCCTAATTGTAGTCTTGGTGCACATTCACAACTAAGCTTTGATTAAACTCCTCTTTTTGATACTGGTCAATAGCATCTTTCTTTATGGTGAAAGCAGACTTTTTAGAAAAACCCTGCTTCGGTTGTTGTCAGACTAAGACCAGCTTTATGTATCATTATAAGCCATGGATTCTTTCATCAACATTACTGAATATCCCACAAATGGCTGATTTCAAACAACATTGAGGAGGTGAAATAAAAGGCAGGAAGCAAAAAGACAAAGTCAGATTTTTTTCCTGAGATTTGTTGAGAAGAGCTATACATTTTAAGTTAACTTCTAAATGAGTTGATAACAAGTTAATATTCAAAAAGTCTTTAAGGGTTTCCAGTCACCAATAAAGGTAGATACTGTCTTTTGTCTAATGAAAGAAGTCAATTTAGCTATCTCAGCAAGTTCTGTCATCTTCACCAACCATTCCTCAGTTGCAAATATTGCCAAATCTTTCAATTTTTGTCCTTGTACCTTTATCTTACTAAAACATAAGCTCTTTTCCTTGGATTTCGTGGCAGCTACTTTAAAAAGTTTCAAGGAGAGACTATGTGCTTTGGGGATCTGAACTCAAAGTGCTGCAAAACCCTAATTCTTTGGAAAGCTTCCATTTTGTAATCTCGAAGCAGGACATTCCTTTTCTTTCTATCCAATTTTCTACGCTCTCAACTTTCGCCAGATACACGTGGCTAATAAATTAATCTATCAATCAGCTGGTTTACATAGGTTTAAAAAAGATTTTACAATGTACAAACAGATTCTATTTCCTCAGCAATCCTGTTTTCTTGCCATTCCTCTTCAAAATTTACCACACCCAGAATTTGCTACAATGAAGGGTAATAATGGACTGCTTTGGCTATTCTGCACAAGGCTTCTTAGAAAGCAAGATGACGGAAGAAATTGCACTAGTGAGATATATGACTGCTCTTGGTTCTAGCCAGTGAGTAAAAAAGAAATTTATTGCTCTTTTGATGCCAAATGATGCACATGGTACTATTATAATGGACATAGAGATTTTTGTATGGTGACAAAGTATACTGCTGAGCCAGGAGCTTGTTGCTAATGTGTGCAGGTAAGCTTCCTTCTTTTATTTTTAAATATCTCACTTCACTCCTTTAGGCAATGTATAAACCCATTTTTTAAAACAAAACAAAACAAAACGAATTCTATACACATTAGAACAGAGATATAAAATTACTTGACACAGACATTTATGAGTGCAGACAAAACATTAAATGTTTAGTTGTGGTTGATATTTTAGAGATTTTTAGGGATATCTGTAAAAGAAGATGCTTCTCACTGTCTACTTGGCACATTGCCAGCACAGGTTACCTGGTCCTTCCTGATTTGTTTAAAGGAACAATGACTTTGTCCTTCTCCCACTCCCAGCCCATTGTAAATACACCCTGCATTTTTATTTTTCAATTTTCATTCAGGTTTCGAGTTTATGGCTCACTCAACAAAGGCCAAAGCAGTTTACGACAATAACAACCAAAATGCAACTTTAAAATGGAATCCACCATAAATCAAAACACAATTAAGTAATAGCAGCCATAGGAATATCCAAAACATCGCAATCTTAGTAAGAGGGTTCAAAACTCTTCAAAAAAAAATCAGAAGAGGGTTGCTAGCTTAATCTCAGGAGAGTGCTGTTTTAGGCAATGGCTAAGAAATACACTTTTTTTTTTACTGCCAATGTTTTCATTCCTCAAATCTTAGAAATGCTTGGAATGCTACCCATGATTGTTTTCACTTCTGCTAATGTGCAATGCTGAGAATAAGAATGGATGTGACAGTCCTAGAAGCAAAAATGTCCTTGTTTCCTCTCAGAACAAACTCTGTGAGATTGTGGGAATCAGTCACAATGGAAAACTTTCCTGAAGAGAAAGTGAAAACTGGGGAAGGAGGGGAACACTTGTCAAATTGATTCCTATTTGTTTTGTCTTGTCTCCCAAGTGAAGCTGCAAAGTCATAAAAGTCCTGTTTCCTTTAGAGAAATGCATATTCAACATTCAGGAGCAAAGATTAAAAACGGTTCTGTTTTTCAATGGGGAAATGGAGTCACAACATCAAAACCAAACTACCTACTGTTTCACACCATTCTGAACTGAATTAGAAATACATTTGCTCACCTGTCTAATAGGGCTGATTTTGTGGGAACCCGAACACCTAAAGCTGCTTTTGAACTGGCTCTGAATTCTTATACAGAAGTATCCTATCATTGCTCTATTGCTCTCTTTTTCAAGAGGCATCTGGACTGACTGTTTTTCCTTGAAAACATTTTGCTTCTCATCCGAGAAGCTTCTTCAGTTCTGATTGAATGGCGGAGAATGGAAGTATTTGTGTTCCTTGCAGTCATTTGGTCATTAGCACTCTCTCTGAAAGTCGTTGAGGCCACTTGGAGGTTTATATGTGTCATCAGGGTCACCTGAATAGTGCAAATAGACATGGAACCATTTTCAAAGGTTCATTGGACACCTTAGATTAGCAACAATCTTTTTCTACACACATTCTGCTTCTGTGTGTAGCAGTGTTTGGTTTCATTTAAGAACAACCCATGCTGAACTGATTTTGAAATAAAGACTCAGCATCGGCAGAATAGGTTCAGGATATTTTTCTCTGGATAACAAAATTCCTCCATTTCCCCTCAAAGATGTTTGTAATGTGATTGTTAGCAAATAGGCCAAATCATTCCAGTTCATGCTATTTTCAATTATCTGACTTCTACCTAAGAAAGCCATTGATGCCCATGGAATATAAATTTAAGTTGGCAGTCTCATAGCTGGTAAAGAGATTTAATGGATTAAAGGTTAATTGCAAACAAAGGAATCCTGGGCTGTTTGTCTTCCTTTTTCAGACCATTAGACCAGCTTTCTTTATGCCAATGAAAGTGAAAATTATAGAGCTTCTTATTGAAAGCCAATGTGTATAACATGCTGTAGCAAAAGAAATACTTTTACAAACTCAACATAATCAGAAAACAAAGCACAAAGCAAAGTTTTAAACCTAAGTGATACAAAGAGTTTTATACTTGTATATACTAAGAATTAAGTCCCAATGAATTTGATAGCGTTTAGTTTATATGACCATTAGATTGTTTGCTTATATATGAAATTCCTCTCTGTTGACCTCCCATACTTATATGCATCTCCCAAGCCTTTTTATTTTTTTTGGCATTTTTTGGCATCTTTCTTTTGTAAAATAATTTATTAAGGATTAAGATAAAAGTAGAAAAAGAAAAAAAGACCCCCAACCTGTCATTCATCCCCATTAACTATAATCAACATTATGGACTTATCACAATCTCTTAAAATCAAACATCTCTATTCCTTATCTTCACCTTAGTTTTTCTAAACCTCTCTCTAAAACTTCATCCCTATTAAACAGCAAAAGTCCAGTAGGAATTATCATAAATGACAACACAAGTATTACAAAATGCATCTATTGCATCCGATTTGAATTCATCCTTTCCCTTTAAATAAATACCATCTTCATTTTCTGTTTTCAAATAATCTAAATTCAGTCCCACTAAAACAACAATAACAACAACCCCAGCAACAATTAAACACTACCAGAAATATCCATTGTCATCCAGTCTTAATCAAGAAGTCATTAAACATCCCCCAAGAGAGCCCATTATTTTAACCTTGGTCAAGTAGATTAATTTTATATTTATATTATTTCTCCTTTCTGCAAACTTAAAAATCCTCAAAGAAAATTCTAACATCTGCATTCCTTTGTAATTACACTAGTCATTGCTAATAAAGAGTAAAATAGTTCAAAAGTCTGTTGTCCCCTGAGTCAAAGGTTTCTTTTAAAGTAATCATCTAGTGCACACTAATGTCTAATCTTCAAAGGTTTTTTTTAATCAGTGTAGAGTATAAACAGAGATTTTTCTCATGAGAGAAGATTCTTTCAGTCAACATCCAAATCTTAAATCAAGTCCATCTGAGCCTCTGATCCATGTGAAACTTACCAAAGCCAACCATAATCATTCTCTTGGTCTATATTAAAAAAAACCACATACATTTTTTAAGGATTGAAGGATATTCACCAGTGATCTCAATTGAATTTGCTAGTCTGAAGATTTAAAGAAAACCAAAGAATATTTTTTTAAAAAAATGATTAGATGAGCCAGTCAAGCTCAGAATCCATATAGCAGTTATACAGTAAGCATGAGGGAATGCCACAATTCTGCATCACAAGCTCACCACTAAAACACAGTCCCTGCCATCTGCTTACAAAAATGCAGCCTATAGAAAACATACAGGTAATCTGACAATCTCTCTTTAACTCCAGAGAGATTTTAGTTGCTCGATTCCTGAATCGGACACATTTTGGCTGCAACATGTTCCTCTCTTTTAGAAGGATGTCAATTTGCCATTAGGCTCATTGGGAATGTTTGCAGTCCTTGCCATCTTTTCTGATTGTAATTGCTGAAAGTCAGAGGACAATTTCTGGACATTTTGAATTAGGAAATACATAGTTTTAAAAATCCAAATATCAGCATTTATGACAACTTATTATTAGATTGATTTCAGAAAGTTAAACAGGATCAGACCTAGTTAATACTTGGACAGGAGATCAGTAACAAATTCCAGAACTCATGACTAGATTGCCAAGTCAAAAGACCAGTAGAAAATCCCAATGCTCATAACAGGACTGCCAAGTCAAAAACATTACTGTCCTCTCAAAAAACAGAAGGCAATGGCAAATGTGCTTCCACATTGGAAGCAAGCTGCCAAGAAAACTCATAGAAATGATAACAACAAGAATTAAAGGTATCTTGAAGGAGATTTTGCTTCTACCCGAAAAAGTAAAAGGGAAAATATGAAGATGGTTTCTAGAATCCTTTCCAGCCTTTTTTTCAGTAGTCACCATAATAGTAGTTAATAAGTTTTTTCTCTATAAGAAAGCAACGTGTTATATATGTATTTTCCTTCTTAGGGGAATGCAGTGGCTCAGTGACTAAGATGCTGAGCTTGTTGATCAAAAGTTCGGCAGTTCAGTAGTTCCCATCCCTACTGCTGCATAATGGGGTGAACTTCTGTTACTTGTCCCAGCTCCTGCCAACCTAGCAATTTGAAAGCACGTAAAAAATGCAAGTAGAAAAATAGGGACCACCTTTGGTGGGAAGGTGACAGCATTCCGTATGCCTTTGGCATTTAGTCATGCCGGCCACATGACCATGGAGATGTCTTCGGACAGCATTGGCTCTTTCGCTTTGAAATGGAGATGAGCAGGGGTGGGTTCTACGTACCTTTACTACTGGTTCGCAACGGGGCCATGCATGCACTCTTCTGCACATGCAGATGACGGGGTGGGTGGGCGGAGCCTCCTTCTGGTTTTACTACCGGTTTTATAGAACCGGTCCAAACCGGGGGCAACCCACCATGGAGATGAGCCCCTAGAGTTGGGAACGACTAACACATATGTGCAAGGGGAACCTTTACCGTTATTTCCTTCCTTCCCTCATGTTACATTTAGAATAGAAGAACAGAGTTGGAAGGGACCTTGGAGGTCTTCTAGTCCAACTCCCTGCTTAGACAGGAAACCCTACACCACTTCAGACAAATGATTATCCAATATCTTCTTAAAAACTTTCAGTGTTGGAGCATTCACAACTTCTGGAGGCAAGTTGTTCCACTGATTAAT
>JANHZT010005805.1:80072-94422 GCA_032468215.1 Stegonotus admiraltiensis | reverse complement strand
AAATTGATTTTATCTGGGGTGTCTTAAATTAAGGGGCCAAAACTTGTTTAATATATTTTTAAATTGTTTTAAATTTTTTATGATAGGTTTTGTATGGTAGGTTTTTTGGCTGTTCACCGCCCTGAGTCCTTAGGGAGAAGGGCGGTATAAAAATCTAATCTAATAAATAAAAATATCTTGTTCTGTTATCAGAAGAAGCTTATGAAGACCAAGAAACGCATTAAAACTACCCATTTGTATTTCCACAGGAAAGATACATAGAAGTTGCTTCCGAACTAATTGTTTATACATACTTTTTTTCTGCCTCAGAAGAGATACTTCCCGAGGTAAAATAATAACAGTTATGATGATGTACCTCATTGAACACTTACTTGTGTTGAGAAATACCTCTTTATCTATTGACAGTATACTGCTTACTGTTGGCAGTAGTTTTAATGAATGCCAGGTAGAGTAAGCAGTTAAACCTCTGACTATTAATTCAAAGAACTATTTATTGTCTAACTGTGTTTCATGGTAGAACCTAAACTTTCTTCATTGGCTGTTGAGCTCACATATTATGTTAA
Organism: Stegonotus admiraltiensis; assembly: GCA_032468215.1. Classification (NCBI taxonomy): domain Eukaryota; kingdom Metazoa; phylum Chordata; class Lepidosauria; order Squamata; family Colubridae; genus Stegonotus; species Stegonotus admiraltiensis. Next base: position 93,859 of record JANHZT010005805.1, on the reverse strand, counting down.
ATTCTAATTTATTTTTACATTGATTTGTTCTAAAAGCTGTAAGGACATTGTTTATGCAGCACTTTGCCACAGTGATTGGTTTATATATTTCTCTTAGTCAAATCACATTCAAGTTTAGTGCAATCTGTGAATCCAAGTTAGATAAATGAAAATATTACAGTTAAAGAGTTTAATTGCACATTTAAAACTTAGGTCTCCCTTTTTCTTAGAACAGGAAAGAATGGGGAGTGCAAATCAGTCTTTGCACATAGGTTTATTATGAAAGTATTGGGAATGATATTCTTGTTGATAACTGGCAACCCAATATTAATTTATGTTTATGTCTGAATGTAAGTCAATAATCCAACCAGCGTTGTCTGCAAAATCAGTTTAGTTTTAAAACAGTAGCATTTTATTGAATATACGGACATTTCACAGAACAATAAAATACAGAAAAACAGAACTGAGGGGGGAAAAATACCACTACTCAAAATTTAAAATGCCAGATCAAAGGTGCCAATTTCTTTTTTAGAAAGTTGAAAAAGTGGCAGACTAATCTTAATCCTTGAAAGAGAGCTTTCCTAGGTTTGGAAGCAATGTAGGCAAATGACCTTTCGTCTGAATTAGAGAAATAGCTATCTGGAAAATGAATCTCCTCAAAGGGCCTTCCGGCAGATCTCACTAACTGTGATCATTTCTGAGCCAGGCTTTCAGCAGTTCATTATTTTAAAGGTGAAGAACAATTTAAATTTCATCTTTATTACCACCTCCCCAAAGAAATATTTTATAATCTAACTTAAGTATCTCTGAATGCTTTCTGTTTTTTATGTTTTTTTCCTGCATTCAGAAAACTAGGAGGAAAATACCTTATGTTTTATATTGTTTATTTATGTGAAAGCAAGCACTTTACCTTTGATCATGACCTTAGTAAGAAGAGCCCAGTACACTTTTATTAGTTCAAGTTAAATTATAGCCCTTTCACCTATACTTGATATTACAGATTATATAAAGACATGGTACATCTTCATTAAATGCATTTTCTCTATTTATATTTTGATTTGGCAAATCTATCAGACAGATGATTAATAGAAGCAGCAACTGTTTTGTTTGTAAGCACAGCTGAATTGTTTCTGTTAAAAGTAGTATTTATAGTGACTGTAGTATTCCCTGGGGCTTTATTATATGAGAAGTTACAAAACCTGATTCAGACTCAAGGGATCATCTCAACTCTTCGTTGCTCGAGAGATCATTCTGCCTTGGGTCCTGGTAGCCTTTGTTATCTTCAGAGCCTGAAAATGAAAAAAAGAAAAAGAATTAAGATGCAAATTTCCAGATTCGATAAAAGATCCAAATGTACCTTTCTCCGGATTGTTTTTCTATTAAGAGCAATTTATTAAACATGTATACACAAATTGACATTTAAGCATCATTTTAAATAGTTATATAATGCATAAACTAGTTTCTTTGGTTAATTTAGTACTGGAAAAACGTAAGCAAAATATTTATGAATTGAATTGTCATTTTAAAAGGCACATCTGGGTCCTCCTTCATGGTTCATCTGTGAATAATTTTTTTAAAATTTCCATTTTTCCCCGTGTTATAAAATCAGCCTAGTTTTTTCATGATCCAAGAGAGGAAGAAGGAAAAGAAGGGACACAGACGATCACATAATTTTTATCATTTATCGCTTGATTTTTTTTAAAAAAATAGTGATTGTATATAATATCCATAATTTAACTACAAATACTTTAAAAAGATAAATAGTGAGGGAACAAATAAAAACAGCTCATGTTTTAAAATCTATTAAAACTATTTATGAATTAAAAAGTAAAGTGTTTTGCCAGGCATCAGAGAAATGATCAGGAGCTCAGGCAGTTGCTTCTTTGGAAGATAATAAGCACACCACTAAATAAAGGGATTTTAAGCTTGATTATTAGCTCAAGAAAACAGAGTTAAAAGTATGACATAAAATGATAGATACCAAGCAAGATAATACCCAAATATCTTAAAAGCTTAACAATAGCAGAGGTGCCCCAATGGGTGGCCAATTTATCAACACTACCCAGCATTAGGTTCCTTTGCAGAAGCTCTCCCATAACAATAGCCCCATGGGTTTTTTTTTGTATCAAAACTCGCACCATGATTTCATGGGTCTGCTGTGGTCAGGAGACTGCCAGATCTGACCTTGACTGGGTGGTACATGACTCTTTGATGGGAATCAAAAGTCTGAGACTTTCACAGAGAGCAAAGCTATGAAGCTATGTGAAGATTTCTCCCCCTTCTCTTTCAACAAGCAAGAGAGAAAATCAAACAGGCGAGCTCAGAATGAATTCTAAAATTCTAGACTTTTCCTAATACGATGGAGAAAGAAAAATACGTCACTAACTCCTCAAAATAACAATGGCTCTTCCACACTGCCACTACATTAAGTCAACTCAGGGTTTTTTTTTAAAAAAACTTTAGCTGACAAGGCAAACACTTCAAAGAGACTACTTCTATTGTCAGTTTTCTTTATTCCAGTATTAATAACTGAGAAATGAAATTAAAAACCAATACATATGTGTAAAGGCAATTTGTTATTAAACTGGACTACTTTGTTTCTCATTTTTTCAGCATATAACACTCCCTGAGATGCCTGCTGTTCTAGTCTTAAAAGATGGAACTTATTTTGTGTATGATGGTAAGTTCAGTCATCGGCTCTTATCATAAATAGGCTTTATGTTTATGGATCTTAATTTTTGTATCCACAGTATTTTTTTTCTTTTTTGAAAACAGAAACATGTTTATTTTGCAATACAATACTGTTGTTTCTTATTTACAAAGATTCAAAAGCAGTGCCGTGTCGGGTTAGATTATTTACACATTACCTGGGAATTGCTAATATATGTATCTGTAGGTTGTAGCAGGTTGCTGAGCTAAGCAAGTTGGCTGAGATTAGTGCTGACTAGACACCAGGAAATGTATGCTATAAAATAAAACAAAATCTTGAATTGCTGCAGTAGAACAATGGATCTGCTTTGTTGCATATTGACCAGTTTGGTTCCTTTAAAAAAGTTCACTTAATGACCATGGCATTCACTTAATGATTGCTAGGTTCCTTAATGACCACAACAACAAAAGGTATCTGTCCTCTATATCCTTAGTGTATTTCAGCCATTGCTTAGAGTCTTTGGGGGGGGGAGGAAGAACTAGGATATTTTACTCTGTATGTGACCAGTTGTGTCTCTTCTTTATGGGAATGTGTAGTCTAACATGAAGGGGGGGCTGCTCTTCTTCATAAGGACTGACAGTTTAGAATGAGGGGCTGGCATAGAGGCTACATTGACAATATTTCTTTATATGCTTGACTCCCAAATGATTAGTGGCAGTTTGAAATCTTGCAAATTTTGACAGCACTGGCAATTTCCAGTAAGCCAGTCCATATTCTCTCATTTCCTAGGAAGCATCGGTGGGGCACACAGCTTTGAATTGCTGTTTATGGTCTTTATGTGCTTCTAATATATACTGTTGAACTTAGGAGGTAACTATTGATTATGTAGATCCTTTCATTTTTCCTCACTTTCTCCTTTTCCCCCCATAAAGAGTATGTAGATGGTGATTTGTCAGCCTGGATAAATAGGGAAAGATTTCAAGGATACCTTAATATAGATGGATTTACACTCTATGAGCTTGGAGACACAGGTAAGATGACTATTCCTTCTTATTTCTAGAACTTTAAAATGTCATGTAACTGCTGATTTTTAACAACAGTTCCAATATTCCCAATTTCCATCATTACACTAAACTGACACAATTGCAGCATCTCATAGTTAAGTGATCGCCATTAGCAACCTCCTGCCAGTTTCCCATTGACTTTGCTTGTTGGAAGATGTCAGTGAAGGTTGCAAATGGCGATTATGTGACCACAGGACACTGTAACATCATAATTGTAAAGTGGGTTTGAGCAGTTGAATCACAATCAAATGACTTCAGGGCCATAGTAACCACCACAACTATGAGGACCCATCATAAGTACCCCTCATTCAGCAACATCATAACTTCCAATGAACACTAAATGGGTGGATGTTAAAGAAGCACAACCTGTATTTAATATTTTCCATTTCAGCATCTGATCTAAAAGAGAGGCTTCTTTGAAGATCTTTTTCTGCACTGTTTCCAAGTACAGTGCAAAAAAAGTACATTCAGGAATTGTATTTGCCCCCTTTCCCCAGTTCTCTTAAGTATTTAGACAAACTATGATAAGTTTGAATTTATTTTATTGTTAATTTTAATCTGTAATTTTAAATTTTTACATGTTGCTTTTATTTTTAAATTTCATTGTCTGCCTTGAATGCTGATGTAGAACATAATGATAGAACATAAATCAAAACAAATATGCATTAGGCCTCTTACTTTATTTTAGGAAAGCTTGTGGCTATTGCAGTTATTGATGATAAAAACGCTTCAGCAGATCATGCAAGGTAGGTCCAGGGTTTTTATCTTAAAATATGAATTATTTTAAAACTGATGTTGAACTTTAAAGAAAAATAGTTGACTTTATGTAGCAATAGCACTTGGACTTATATGCTGTTCCATAGTGTTTTATAATACTCTCTGAGCAGTTTACAAATAGCAGCGTGTTGCCCCCAACAATCTGGGTCTGCATCTTACCGACCTTGGAAAGCTGAGTCAACCTTGAGCCCCATCAGGATCGACCTCCAGGCTGTGGACAGAGTTAGCCTATTACACTGCATTCTAACCACTGTGCCACCAGAGTTCCTGGTATATAATACTCATAATTTAACTGTCATAATAAGAATATCTTAAAATATAAATAACAACCTAGGTAATTCTCGAATTATAACCATTTGCTCACCAACCATTTGGAATTATGGCAGTGTTAAACGACGGGACTTATGACCCGTTCCTGACATGGCTGTTACAGCAGCCCTGTTTTCACATGATCAAAATTTGGGCTCTTGGCAACTTGCCCAAAGTTAATGCCATAATGGTGCTGCAATTCCCTCCACCCATCTATCCCCTTTATTTCTGCCTTTTGCAAAGAAAATGTCCAACAGAAGTGAGCCAAACGTGTTTCTCGCTTTGCCACCCTGTGTTTCTTTTGTTCTCTTCCCAACTCTGATTTGCGTGTGGGGTTTTCCCAGGATAAAAACAGCAGCCCCCCCGCCACCCCCAACACACACACAAATCCTTCTGTTATTTTAAGTCTGAGAAGATAATGATATGACTTAAAATGAAGTCCTAAGAAGGGAGGTGGAAGGAAGAAAAAATATTTAATGCTTAGAAGTCTGGGAGGAGGGGATAATGACAGCACTCTTCAGATATTCAAAAAAGTGCCACCCAAAAGAAAAATCTGGTAATGTTTCCTATCGTTGCAGCATGCAGATCAAAGAATAATAGTTTTACATTTGTAAGAAAGCAGATTTTCATTAAATATTAGGAGAAACGACTTTCTAACCACAAGAGAATGTGAGTTCAAGTGTAGACTAATACATAAAGAGGTTTCATTCAGACAGTGGCTACCAGGATTTTACCGGGATACTTTAATTCAAATTCCTGCATTGAGAAAGATTGGATTTAATCCAATCCTGAGCAGATTTTACATAAATTAGAGGTATGAGGTGATGGTTGGTTCAAAGTCCTATCTGAAATTCTATGCTGGAGTAGTCAAAGCAACCTGTGTTCCAGTACAGTATAGCTTCAAGAAAGCGGAACACATGTTCCTTTGTTTTTTATACCAGAGTTCCAGAAGAATATTTAGTGGTAGTCTTTGCTGAGGGACCAACCAATAGAAAAATTGGCCAAAGGGCTTTTTTCCCCTCCAAGTTGAAAAATTTCATAAGGAATAATTTATTATACAGACTACCATGCCGCTACTAAACAAATTCAAACAAAAGGTATTCTAGGAATCTGTCTCATTAGCAACTGACTTCTTGAATATTGCCATACTTACATACCAGTGTGTACTGTTGGCTGCAGAACCAAATACCGCTATTTAACTCTTGCATAAATCACATATTTCTTATAAAATTATTATTAGCTGTAATATTACCACTTATAATATCCCCAACCACTTAAAGCCTCTATGGAAATGCATCCTGAAACACTGGGGACGTGATGTTTGTTAAGGATTGGATTCGAAATCAATTTCTGTAATCTTTTGTTGAATAGGCAATTCAAATTTTTAAAAATGATACGCTAAGTTTTTCTTTGGTACAGATTTCCTAATATTTCATAACAATAAACTTTTTTTCTTTCTGATTTGAAATTATAGTAGAAAATGGATTTGATAAAAAAAAAAAGATTTCAGAGAAATTCAGATGCCATGCACAGATGTAGTTCATTTCTCATTAAATGGCTTCATGTTTGTATTCTTTATAGAGAGATACGGAAATCCAATTTTTTTTTTATCTTACAGATTGAAGTCTATTGTTCAAGATGTGGCTAAAAATTACAGGGACCAGTTTCATAGGTAATTAAGTTACATTTTTAATGTTTATAATCTAGCTCTGCATTTTTTGTTACATGGATATATATCTAATTACTACACTTCTCAGAAATTTGTGATCTTTTAATAGGTAGTATATTTTTGTTTGGGAATCCTAATGTTAAAAAATGTCCAGGGAATATAGTGGTTTAATTTAGATAAATAGGGATTGGATTGCAGTTTAAACCATTTGCAGTTTTTTGCATTTTAAAATTATGTACATATTACAAAATGTATTCTGTTTTTTTACATAATGTTTACAATATAGCCCAACTAATAATATACACACGAAAAATCCAATAGTCTATAAAATAAGCAGACTAATAAAATTAAGAACATAAAACAGCAGCAGCATATAATTACAAATAAGTTCAACAATCCAAGCCCTTATCTATTATCTATCCTTGGGGTTGAGCCATTAGTGGTGCTAATTAAAAGAAGGTCTTGACAAAAAACAGAGGTAGTTGAGTCAGTAACTCTTACTATGTTTTGAGTTTATTGGTGGTTTAGGAGAAGAAAGATATGGGATGGGAAAGCATGGGAAATGGGTGGACCAATGGGATATGCCAAGATGGAACTTATACAGCAGCAATTAAGAGGAAGGGAATAGAAGTTAGGAAAATGGTAGACCACTGTATGCTGCAATGAAAGCTGTGGAAGAGAAAGAGGGGTGCTGACCTGGGATATGGTAGTTTGTTTAAGGGCATGAAACAAAGCTTTCCCCTCACTTCCTGTACATATATAGTAAGGAGCTGTGATAAGTTAATTATTTTCTTGAGACTTGGTACTGCTATATGCTAAGAGCCTATAAAGAGCTATAGAATTAATAATTAAAGCAGTAGAAAAAAGCCATTTGTATTACCAATGGGTTTAATTTCATGTATTTTTCTCTATTTTCATATGCTGATAATTACAATAATTAGGAGATCAATACGTCCATGTTACACCGTTAGATCAGTGTCCCACTTTGCTTCATGAGTTGCATTGGCTGTCAATATTTTTTTTTGGGTGCAATTCAAGGTGTTGATTGTCAGCTCCGAAGACCTTCATAGCATGTTGCCAGGTTATTTGAAGAACTGTCTCTTTCCAATCATCTTTACCTATCCCATGAGATCTAGAAAAAGGGGTGTCCTCAGTTCCCTTCAATTAAGGAGTTCCTGCCATCTATCAGGACCCAGGACTCCTTAGATTACTCTAACCCTGCTGTCTTCTTGTGAAGCTCATAAGATCTGTTTTCTCTTAGGTGTAGGAGAAATGAAGGGATTGTATCTGTTATTAATTTGTTCATGCTTAATGGCCGTTTATGTGTTTTAGTTACCACATTTTTTTATAATATTGGATGCTTTTATTGTGTTAGACATCCAGAGTTGTTTATCTGATATGGATGGCCATATAAATCGTCATCATCATCTTAAGATCATGAGTAATAAGCTCCTTTTACTTGTTTCAGTTTTCGGATCTATCTATCAGATCCTTAGTGCAATACTAAAAGTTTGCACTGCTCTTTCAAGAATAGTTTGGTAGTTTAGAGAGACATACATGCAAAGTATAACAGAGCTCTATGTTGCTACTACCTGTAAATAGTACTGTAATATTGCCTCATTCTAGTTTCATAATTAATTACGACGCAAATGAACAAGAGCTTAGAGGTATTCCACAACTTTACTTGCCCTAATTGGTTTCTGAAGCTCAGGAACAAATCCTGTCTCCTTTCAAGACTGTTCCAAGTGCATGTAAAGCAAATTTTGGAACAAAAATCTCATGTAAGTTGAAAGGATAAAATACTACATTTGCAGCTATTTCCATTCCAAATCCTTAGTTGCTTTTTGACTTAGGCAAGTTCTTTTATTATCAATGATTGCAACAGGGTGTTTAGAGTAGGTAATGTTTGATAATCCGTTTTCTTTATATGTTTCTACTATCCTAAAGATGGAATCTTCTTCCTTTTCCTCTTTGAATTTTCCTTTCACTAAATTTATTGGTTGATGTCATATTTTTGTTTATTAAGATCATTATTTATTTCAAATCAGGATAATATTGTGAATTGCTTTTTAATAGAAACTTCCAGTTTGGCTATATGGATGGAAATGAATACATTAACAGTTTACTAATGGAGTGAGTAAAACCATTTTTGTATTGTTTTCAGATGGAGAAAAAGTTGTTTGTTTCTTTCAATTAAACTTTTTAAACAAACATAACAGAAACATTAAAAAAATATTTAAATGCATTTCCACTAGATGGCAGCATTAAATAACTAATTTTCAGGAGCTGAGAAGACTTAGCATTTATATGTATTTATGGAGTATGCACTGTGCCTACCATGGTAACATCAGATCATGTATGTCTTTCAGAAGGCCGCATGGGGTTTTTTTGTGATTGACAACTAAACACATACACCTCCCTCTTAAATTAGTTAGCAGATTCCCTTATCAGTGCTTACTGCTGCTTTTGCCTTTTCTATTCTATACTATTTCCACTACTACTATTAATGTTCTCTAAATTCAGTTATAATACTTTTAATTTCTCATCAGTGGCATTTATTGAGTAAATATTAAAATCGAAAAAAAGCAGTACCATCAGTTTATAGCATTATTAATGCCTGATTCATTGGCCTGACAGGCTAATGCAGATGTTGAGTAGAATGAAACACTAGACAGAACTGTGAGTACTTTAGAAACTTTGAAAATGATGATTAATTAGCCATAACTATTATATAAGAAATAAGTTAAACCAACCTATCAGTAACCAGTATTATTCCATAAAGATTCAGTAGTAAGTAATATGATTAAAAAAACCCGTATCTTCCTAATTATTTTGGTAAGAATGTGATCATTCTTCAAAGCTTTATTAATGAACTAGTTATATTTCAGTTTCTGAATTGTTTGGTTTTACTGTTTCAGTGATTTGATAATCCCCACTATTGTTGTCCTGAATACATCCAATCAACAATATTTCCTACCTCATAAACCAGTAGAGAGCACTGAAGATCTGGTCCAGTTCATTAATAATATTTTGGAAGGCACAGCTGAAGTAAGTATTGCACATTTATTCTAAAATCTCAGCAGTTTTTCAAATTACCAGAATACAAGAGCAGTTCATTAATTATCTTACTTCATTTGAATTGTCTTGCTTTAAGCATCTTTAAATATATTTACTTGAAAAGCAAAGCAGAATCTTTGGAGAGTCGCTAATCTCATTATTTGAAATGTGTCTGTGGTGTAGTTGATCGTTAGAGTCATGAAAAGATTTTTGGGTTTTGGAAAGGAATAAGACTGATGTGATGGGAGAGCTAAAAGGAATAAAAATAAAGGGCAGAATTTTCCAAGAAAGACACATGGAAACCCACTTAGGTATAGAATTGGAATGACTTTATTATTACTTTGGACTTTCTAAAATAATAGCATGGGGAGGATTAAAATAATAGCATGGGGAGGGTTATTCAACTGTATTGCTCGGTAGGAATAAGGTAGAATCCCCAACTCTACATGAGGTAGTTTCTCTTCAGTGAAATAATATTTCTGTAATGAAGTATTGGTAAGATGACATTGTAAAATAAAGTAATTGAAAACTGAAAATACAAATAAATAACACTGATCTCCTTTAATCTTTTATCTTTCAAATTTCAGGCATATGGTGGAGATGGAATTCTTCAACGAATCAAGAGAATAATTTATGATGCCAAGTCTACAGTGGGAGTATGTAAAGTATTAGAAAGTATTTATATCCATCAAGTTAAAGTAGATACACCACTTGCTAAGCACAGAAATGAATCTGGAAATGTTTCGTTTAGTCATATTACTATGTTTGTTGGATTTGTCTTGGTTACAATACATTTTGTTTTTGAAACATACCTGTTGACATATAAAATGTGTCATTGGTAGTACTTGGATAGCATCTGAATCTTGTCATAGTACATATGAATAGTTGACAGAGCGTGGATACGTTTTCCAAATCAGTCTTCTCTTGTATGTTCCCTCCCACAGAGAACATAACATTTAACTATTACAATTTTGTTTTCCTTCTCTGATTGGTGTACATTTCTATTACTTTCAAAATATGTTCAGTTGGATGTTGTGCTGCTGGAAATGTGCTGCTAGATATACTGGACAAGGAAGGATATTATTTTCTTTCAGATTGTACAGTTTTCTTTCCATTCCTTTCTTATCTTGTACACATGCATGCATTTTGAGCTTACTTTTTATGGCCATGTCAAATTGTTTCTGATTCAGTTGAGCACGTATAAAAACACGTTAATGTTGGTAGTTGCTGTCCATGAACACTAGTTGACATAGGACCAATGTTGTGTAGACTTCAACACAGTTTTTCATATGTATGTTGTGTTTTTCTATAGGGTTTAAACTGTTAAATAATCTAAATCTAGGCCATCCTCCACCTATGGAATAAGTTCTGACAGAATTTTAAGTGCAAAAGAGTAACATTTGCATGCATGTGCTTTAAAAGCCACCTTGCAAATTTTAACAAAATTTTAACAAAATTTAAATGGATCTATTTGAAATATAATACTTTTTACAAAGGTAGAGGAGGCAAAGTATAAAGAAGGAAAAATGGGGAGTAACACCCAGGCTTTCTCTGAAACCTTTTTTAAAGAACATTTATGTGCATATTCCTCGAGCTACTGAGAATTGTGTCTGGCAATGTTCCTAGTTCTAAGGGTGAATCATGAGAAAAAGGGTGGAGGGATACTAGCAGAGGAGTCTTCCCACTTCTTTCATTAAAATTTTGGTGTGACACTCAGTGACATTCACCATGTCTTGATTCTTCTTAAAATACGTTAATATATAAGCGTAGGGAAGTGGTGAGAATCATCTTCTCCAAGTTATTCAAAATGTTATGAAAATATAACTGATGGCCAATTATTTCTCTACAGTCCGTTTTCAAGAGTTCGCCACTTCTTGGTTGCTTTCTCTTTGGTCTACCACTGGGTGTCATCAGCATCATGTGTTACGGGATTTGCACTGCTGACTCTGGAGGATCAGATGAACCTGAGGCATCTAAGAAGGAATCCACAAGCAGGGATCTAACTGATGAAGGCACTGAAGAGGAAGCAGAAGAGGAAAGCAGTGAAAGTCCTGTAGAATTTCCAGAGAGAGAGCAAGAACAGAAAACTATATTGGAAAAAAAGAGAGACTAAACTGTTAATGTTTTTTTTTCTGTAGAATTTCCAAATAGAGACTTATTTATTGAATTCAATTATACCTGTGATCTTCAGAGATAAGAACTTTTCATTCATTTGTGTTATGTGCATGCATTCAAGTTGCTTGACTGTGAAGAAGAATGGGGTTGGAGTTGGGGTTTTGAGGTCTCTTATTGTCTCTGTTCTTCATAAAATGGAAATTCAAGAGAGTAGGTGGATTATTTTATATAATGCATTCTGAGTTGGGTGAAAAAAACCCCCTCTTATTTCTTTTTTGGATACTGATATGTACATTTAAAAACAATTTTTCCATTACGGCCAAAACCAGCCAGCCTACCTTCCTTCCTTCCTTCCTTCCTCCCTCCCTCCCTCCCTCCCTCCCTCCCTCCCTCTGCGATAAAACCTATAAATACTGAGCTGTAGAAATTTTTTATGGGAAATATGCTTTGAGATATTGCATATTTTAGTGGCTATCCTTTCAAAACAGTATTTTTTATTTTTTAAGAAAATAATTTAGAATTTCTCTTTAGAAAATGGGATAGCTAAAGAGAAATATTACAAATTCCCTGGCTTTAAAAAAAACATGATTAGTAAATATAGAAATAGCATTTACTTACTTTCTGTTTGATCTCTGGGTCCAGTTGGTTACTTTTATATTATATTGGTCCAATGTGTTAAATCTTTTTCCTTTACAGGGAATTTCCCTATATTTTAACCATATGACAGTCTCAGGATTCTGTTTGTTAATTGCTGCAGTAGCATAATAGTTTGGTGAATGTGGCTTCTGCATAGTTAATTGCAAATCTTTTTTTTTAACTTTAAACAATATTTAAGCTATTTAGTAAAACCCTTGCTACATCTTTGGTTTCTGCAGCTGAAAAGAAATCTTAATATTTTTTTGACTTACACTGAAAATTCACTTGACATCTTTATATGGCCAGCATTTTTTTTAAAAAAAGAATACTTTTTGCCGTATGTTTAATTATATATATCATCCCTTGTACTGTCCCATGATAGGGACCATGTCTCCAAGGTTGAGATCTCAAAGGATAAGCCATAGGATTATACTTGGAATATTGAAACCATGGTGATTGCCATAGCAATCAAGCTTATGCTGCTGATTTTTTAAGACTATGGCTGTATAACATTCAGTTTAATGACTGAAAATAAAAATTGTAATCTTATGTCTCAGTGGAATACTTTGGCTTTAATCAGCACAGTTTCTTGCCAAATAAATATTAAGTTTAATATTTTTTTTAAAAAAAATACGACATTAAGGTTAAGGAATCTTCTGCTTCCTACTTCAATTAATTTCATCTTTATAACAAATTCTCATAACTCTAAAGCAAAGTTGTCAAGCCTAATTCTTTGTTATACAATATTCTATTAATTGGAAGGAAATTATATGATCCTTATTGCACTTGTTTTGAAAAATAATCATATACTTTAGAAGAACTCCTTTCCTTGGTCAAAATGAATATTGGTCTTTAAAAACACTTTATATTTCTTGTGTTTTCATACCAAGTACTTTTACTAGGAATTATTATCTTTCCAAAGAATAAATGGTTTTATTCTAAATATAGTGAATGGAAATGTTTTAACTATTACTGCTGGGTTATATATAAAATGGTTTATTTTTATTGAAGCTTATTGAAAATTCAGCTAGTCTATAGAAATATTTTATAAATATTTTCTGCTCAGGTGTTTCAGACATCTGTTCAAATCTAGATTTGACCGATGTAGCAGAGATCATTTCTAGTTGCTTCAAAATAGTTGCTCAAAATGCCAAAGGATAGTTCGTAGTTCTGCACATGATGCCTGTTGCCCAGTGCAGTTAAAAGGGAATTATAGGTCTCTTTTGTTACTACCATTTCTATGCCCATTAGATACTTTTAGTCAGCTGCTGAGTGTATGAAACAATAACATGTAGACTAAGTATAGTTTATCATTTCTCCGTTTGAATGATTAATCTTCCAGTTATTTACTAAACTGAAATATATTCCCATTTTCACTCGCAACGTTTTAATGTTATAATTAGAATGGAAAGCCTCTGGTATAAAACAGAGTGAGTGATCACATGAAGTGCTTCACTCAGGAGCTATTATGACTCAAATCGGAAGTGCTCTATTAACTTAAATCCAAAATAAACATCGAGTGTAAATTGGT